>PVKH010019578.1:0-14818 GCA_004027955.1 Chaetophractus vellerosus
CCAACCCTTCTCCTCTCTGTCCCACTTTGGGTGGGCTCAGGCCCCACCCTCTGCTCTATCTCCCTTGCCAAAGTGATTGGAAGGGGAGCAGTGTTGGGTTGCAGTGAGAGAATAATAATAATAATAATAATAATATGATAGTGAGGGGGCTGGCCGTAGCCCAGTGGATAGGGCGCCGGTTTACCACATGGGAGGCCCCAGGTTCGGTTCCCAGGGACCTCTCCAAAGCGGGCAGACCGCCTTGAGAAGAGCGAGCCGCCATGGGCGGGGCAGAGCTGCCGTGGGCAGGGCAGAAAAAGCCACCACGGGCAGGGCAAGGCCACCACGGGCAGGGCAAGTCACCCGGGAATGGAGCAGATGCGCCCATGAATGGAAGCGGGAGCCGCCTGTGAATGGAAGCGGAGCCGCCTATGAACGGAAGCAGACCCGCCCACGAACAGAGCAGAGCCGCCTGTGTGGTGACCTGACTTGGCGCATCGCCGCAGCTGGGGGAGACAGAGCGGACATAGAAGAACACAGAGAAATGAACACAGCAGGAGCAAGCAGAAAGGGGGAGATATGTAACAACAAAAAAAATATGATAGTGAACATATTCAGGTCTTGTGGATAAGTCAAAGCTGGTGAGTTATGCCAAACTGCCCCTGATTTTCTGTCCCATAAAATGCCTTCCCTGCAGAGTGCTCAGTATATCCCTACGTCCCTGCCAATGGGGGCCCAGGCTCCTATTTTTTTTTCAGAAAAGTAAACTGAGGCACAATTGTTTTTGCTAGTCATTTTTAAAATTTTCTTCTTATTACTAGTTATTGGAGTTTAAATTAACACAGCATAAAACTTGTCCATATATAACATGCAGCAGTTGATACAAACCAAGACTTTACTCCTTGTTGACCTACAGTTGTCTTGGTAAGTAAGTCATGAGAGGTATATTTGTGGTTTCCCCCTAAATGATGTATATTAGCTCATTTGTTCAACATGAATTCATCTACCGCAAACTGATCATCTGCTCAGTGCAGAAATGCTCTGCCAAGCATAGAAGTGAATGTTCCATGGCATTTGACCTCAAAGAAGTTACAGTCCAGTGAGGTAGACAGATGTGCATAACTAACTATTCTCCAAGTAACCTGTGGTCATCCAATATGCTTGTGGTTTCCTGACTCACTGTCCGGGTCTTGATGCCTCTTTGCTCTCTGCCCCAGCCCATGTCCACCGCCTTCCCCTGTCCCGATCAAATCCCAGTCCTGCCCCTAGCATTTTTGTGGCTCAAAGCAAGAGTATAAATGGAGGCTCACTTACTTCATGCAGACATATTTATAAGTTATAAATCAAGCACACAAACTGTTTTATAAAATGTGTCCTGAACTCCTACCTTGACAAATATATCTTCAAAATGACTTGAAAGCCAGGTTCACATTTAGAAGTTTCAGACATCTTAGATTTCCCTCCTGGAAACTTGTGTTACAGAAGAACCAGACCTACCCCCAAGCCCTGGACCCCGGCCATCCCCATTCTGTCCCCACCCTGGCTTCCCCCATTCAGCAAGGGGCTTGACATATAGATTGATTGGCAGGTGCAATCTCCATCCACCTCCCCGGAGTCATCCTGGCTGTTCCTTGGCTTGGGGGTGCATACACTGTCAGCACAGGCTGCCTCCAAGAAGCTGGTCGTGGGGAAATGGCCAGCACAGGCTGGAAGAGGTCTTGGGGGCATTTGGGCTGGCAACCTTGGGGTTCTGGATCCTTGGAACTTAGTCTAGAAAGTGGGGGATATGGGGTAGTGCAGAGGAAAGTCACAGCAGGACCCTCAACGCATGGGGCCCCTTTTGCCCCATCTAAGGTCAGTACTGCCAAGCCTCTTCACTATACCCTGCACACACCTCTGAGGGAGCAGGGGCTGTTTTTAAATCAACTTTGTGTCCTCAACACTTAGCGCAGGCCTTATCAGAGGCAGCGTTCAATAATTGTGGAATGAATGAATGAATGAATGAAATCCCAAATAGTGGTTCCACCTGGTGGCATCATAATGGGAGAAGTCATTAATTAGCCTAAGAGGATCTGGGAGGTCATCAAAAAGAGATGATATTGGAACTGAGTTTCGATGAATACTTAGGATTCTAGTATAGAATTCAGGAAAGGGAGTTGCAGACAAAAGGAAACACATTTTCTATACACACAACTCAAAAGCACTGTGTACATCAAGCATTTCATTCATGAAATTCATTCATGTATGCATCTTCCTAACATACATGGAAGAAATAAAATAATCATTTATAACTTTTCTTAAAACCTTGATTCTGTTTTGTTTAAGTAAGCCTTTAGAATCTATGCCTTGGAAAGTGGTTCTGGCCCTTTTAAGACAAGGATGTTCTGCCAGAGGGGGGAAAAACGGCTGGAAGCCTGCTAAATTGTTGGAAAGGAGATTAATGTTATGTAAATGTAAGTAATTAATCAGTAAGCACCTAGAAGCCAAATACCTGATGTGAAGAGCTCTCCTTTGAGAGGGGAAAATTACTCTCTTCTGATTAAAAATGGACTATCAGGCAGCATTCAGATCCTTCTTTTGCTTCTGACTTTTTCCAAGCTGTCTGGAGTTGAATGTAATTTTCCCCCAATATGAAGAAGAAAAGAGGAGTTGCATGGGTAAAGCTCAGCACTAAAGAAAAAGCAAAGAGAATTAGTACCTGTGGAGCCCGCCAAGACTAACATCAGACAAACTTGTAACTGAAATCACAGTGCATTCCAAAATTGTAAAAGAAATGATTTCATGGGTATCTATTATCCTTTGTCCGCCCCAGCATCCATTCCCGTTTCCTTCTGAAAACAGACCCTCCTGCCTGTTAGGCACCATCCCAGCCGGTGCAGGAGGAGGGCTGACCCCATCTTCGCACAGGGGTGTGAGCAGACCTGAAATCTCAGCACACCTTCTGCTCCCAGCTTCAGGATTTGATTCAGAAATGGCTGAGCAGAGGCCTCCTGGCAGCTGCGAGGCAGGTTAGTCTAGGGAAAGAGAGAAAACTGTCACAGTTGGGACCAGGCAGAGAACATGGCCATGAGACCCCACCCAGAACCCCCCTGAGGGAAGGCTGCTACTAAGAACAAAGCTGGAAAGACCCTGCCCAGACCCCAGCCACGAGGTCCCATTTGAAACTCTTTCTGGGGTCAAGGGGAAGCCCCGATACCTCCAAACAGGCCTCCCCATTGGCCCCCTGAGAATTGTAAGGCAACCAATCAGAACAACAAACAGCTGGGGCCCTTCCCCAACGTGAGGGTGGGGTGGGGTGGAAAGGTCTTAAACAGGTCTAACGTGGGGCCCCACAGGCGTCTTACCTTTAGCACAGCCCGCACCCATGCCTTGGGTGTGTACTTTTTTTTTTTTTCTTGTTTCTTAATAAGCTCTTTACTCCCTGCCTACCCTATTGCATGTCCTTAAATTCTTTTATGTGACATAGCCAAGAATCTAGAAGCCGAGAACCCAGAGTGTTATTCCCTGGGATTGCTAGCTGGCACTCGCAGCTGCCCTTGATGGCATCTTTCCTGACAGGGGGAGACAGCTAAGAAACTCAATACCCAAGAAAGTAGACCCAAAAGATGGAGCAAGAGCCGCAGGAGCCTTGGGATGTTATTTCTGCTCCTGGTCCATGTTTGTCTCTGACCCAGTGACCCATTCAACACACAGACCCGAACTCCAACCTCCCTTTTATTTTCTCAAACCAGTTTGAGCTTCTGGTACCTGTCACAGCAAGCGTTCTGACTAATAGAACACAGACAGAAGTTTCCAAAGGTTATTCAGGTTCCTGAAGTTGATAACTATATTGTCTATCATCTGCTTTTGTGCGTTTAATAACATTTATCCAAACTGATTATGTGCTTGTCACTGGAACAAAAAGATGAAATAAGCTTAATTTTTGCCTTCAAAGGGTACACAATTAGGAAAAAAAAAAAATCAGAGGATACAGATTTTTTTAAAAATGAAATTTAGGATGTACTCCATTAATAAATATGTGTGACAATTTTAATCAGATGAATTTTAAAATATTTAAAGTGATCATTATTATTCAAAGCCAGAAGGCACAACAGGCTCTGTAGGAAAAGTTTCTCACTTGCTTAAATGTGTCTGTTTCTTTTGAGAAATATAAAATGACTTAATATATATTATGTAATTAAAATATATTAAAAACCACACTTACAGACTATTTATAAAATAAAAACATAGAACATTATATGCAAAAATGTATGGGAATACGGCAAAAGTAGTTATCAAAGATAAATTAATTGCTCTAGATAATTTCATTATTAAGGAAAAGAATGAATATGGTTTAAGAATTAAAATTAAGAAATTAGAAAAGGAAAAGTTTTGAAAACAAGTCTAACGATACAAGAAAGATGTAAATATTGCCATCAGAAGCTGATATACTTAAAAATAGAAATAAAAAGCAGAATTGAGATATTCAGGACAAGTTCATTAAATATAAGCAATAAAATACACAAACATGACAAGTCTAATCAAAAGGAAAAGAGAAAAAGCACAATTATACAATTGAAACTAGAGGAGATTCAAAAATTTTAAAAGACTATCATGGTCAATTTAACTAATTTAAATATCTCGATGTAATTGATAAATCTTGTGGACAAAATAATTGCTCTGAATTGAATCAAGAATAAGTAGAAACCCAAATATACCTAATATGGTTTCTGGAAGAGAGCAGGCATTTAAAAAATTAAATGAACAGAGAAGGAGTGGGACAGGTGACAAAGTATAACTTTTAGATGACTTTGCATGAGTTTTCATTTCAGACTTCCAAGGGGTAATGTCTATCCCACTATATGAATTGTTTCAGGGTTCAGAAAGTGACAGAAATGTATGCACTCTATGTTATGAAGTTAGCATTATCTATGAACAAAACTTATGGCAAAAAAGAAAATCACAAACAAATCTTCCTTATGAATATATATTAAACTCTAAGAATAAAATTAGTTCCATCTGTTTATGATTGTATCTCATGAAAATGGATAGTTGGATTTCCACCAAATTTGGAGGCTATGTTTGGATTGTCTGATTTTAAATATAGGCTTTGGGCCATAAACAAAATTTGTTTTGGATATCCCAAGATGGTATTTCAAAGAGATGGGGAGTATTTGCTACAAGACCCAGACGGAGGTAGGAGAGGTATATGTGAATGTCAAATAGGAGAAAAATGCCATTGGTAGCAAAATGACAGGGAGAGAGGAGAGGGAATAAAAAGCAAAACAATAAAATAATGGTTTCAATTAAATACTCCATATCAGAATTTACAGGGAACACTTTCTAAATTGCAGGCCCTAATGTATGGTCAAACTGCTTCTCATTTAGACAGCTCCATATAGGCTGTTCCCAGGCAAGGAGCAGCAAAAAATTATTTACCATGGTTAATGTTTCTCCTAAGCAGTGCTGGTAGTACAGTCCTAGCACACTGATTACTAGAATAAAAGAACAATTCAAATATGAAAATCATAATACTTAGAAATTACCAGCTAGAATTGTGGAGATCCAACATGAGTAAAGTTAAGAACAAAAACAAACAAAAAGACTTGGAATCAAATGAAAAGCATACAATTAAAAAAAAATTTTTTTAAAGCATAGCATAGAAGTGGGTGAAAAATATTTAATTTTATAAATATGACATTACTCTCCAACTTAAGTTATAGCTCGAAGGTTGTCCCTTAAACTTCTACAGGGAGATTTTTAGGAATTTGAAATATAGCATACTTAGATTTTTCTGGAGAAATAAAAGAGCAAGAATATCCAATAATATTTTGAAAAAGAAGACCAATAAGATGATTTTCCCTAGAAGAAACTAAAAAATCCTTTTGAAAAATAAATAATTATTTTTATTTTATGTATTTTAAAAACATTTTTAATTTACCAGTAATCTATGTGCACCTTAGGAAAGCTAATCCAATCTCATTCTGATAGTTTAAAAAATAGAAAACCATGCATTTTTATATTTACATCAACATGATTGTATTAAGTGACATGTTCTTGCTTTATCAATAAAAAAGTCAAAGCCAATGAGATCTTTAAAATGTGCTTACATTTTCACATCTTATATTACATAATAGCAGCACCGATATTATTGTAAGACTTAGATGTTCTGAACTATTTTTAAAAGACATATAGAGATAATACATAATATATTTTTAAATTTTCTGGAAACAAAGTATAAGAGAATAGCAACCATGGTTTTGTTCCTTTTC
Source organism: Chaetophractus vellerosus (assembly GCA_004027955.1). Lineage (NCBI taxonomy): Eukaryota > Metazoa > Chordata > Mammalia > Cingulata > Chlamyphoridae > Chaetophractus > Chaetophractus vellerosus. Next base: position 6,231 of record PVKH010019578.1, read on the forward strand.
TTTTCTGCTCACCAAATTACCCCGTTTCCTCCCAGCAATTAAAAAAAAAAATTGGCAACCCCCTTATGGCCGGTAAGAACTTGAAGAGGTGGGCAGTTAGATGAGATAAATGTAAATTGTCAGATACTTTTTCCAGATGACCCTAGGGTTAATTTTGCCTGCTGGTGAGGGTTGTACTTTCCATTCAACTGTGTTATAGAATCCATTTAGAAAACTTCAAAAACCTCTTTATTTCTGCCTGGGGATACTGTCCTACTGACTGCCCCTTTGGAGACAATGCAAAAAAAAAAAAATCTGTTCTTCTCTTTAAATATGGGGAATGATTTACCCAAGCAGAGCAATAAAGAGTGTTCAGAAGTAACTAAACTCAGCATGCCCTGTAGTTACTGCCTGGCTCTGAGATTTCAAACCTATAATTAGATACTCTGTTAGGTTTTGCCAGGCTTTAATGACCTCCATTCTGTTTATGACAAATGCTGGAGAGCTACCCCCTGAGGGAAGTGTATGGGGAAAGATGAGTTGATGGGAGTTTGCTTTATTTATTTAGCCTTGAGACGCAATTTCCTCATTTTCAGATTGTTAAACATTCCAACGTGTCAGAACAAAGTATGTGCATCATGGGTGGATGTGCGTATTGGGGGCAGTGTGGGTGGGTATATGTAGGCTTCTTCAGGAGTTGTCAAAATTGGATCACTGAAAGGAGCACAGGCTGGGTGGGAAGTTTTAGCTCAGCTCTGCCATTTGGGCAATGCTTTCCATTGCTGTACTTTGATTCTCAAGAGATGCTTAATGAAGGGTTGGGCAAAGTTATATTTAGATATTGCTATTCAGCAAGTCAAACATTTATTAAGTGCCTAATACATTTGAAGTGTTGTATTAGGGTCTATAAGGGAGAAAATGACAGTTTATCACCTACTTGGACAGATAAGACTGACATAAATAAAACAGTTGATGAAGCAGTGAAAGCTCCTCAGAGAGGCTTTGCCTGACCCCTCTGGCAGAATGAAGCCCTTGTCCAGGCTTTATTATGGTACTTTGTGCCTTGCAAGGATTATGTGTTTAACACTTGCCTCATTGCTAGACAGTGAGCTCCTTGAGACCAGGAACTGTCCTTATTCAGACTGCATTCGAGGGCCAAACCCAGTCCTAACATGGGGTGGGTGCTCAGAGAATGGGAAGGCTTGAATGAGTGAACATGGCCCAGGGGGACCTTCCAGCTAGAGGACCAGTCCTGCTGGTAGAGAGGACCAAAGAAGGAGGCCTCCCAGAGATGGCCTGGGATGCACAAGGAAGGATGGCTTCTACCCACTCTAGATGCTTGGGCACTTACTAAAGGATGGGGGGAGGACACTTTCCATTGCTTGGGGTTATTAGAAGATAACAGCAGGGCCCCTCTGCATCCTTGGAAAGAATATGCCCTCACTGGATTTAAATTCCTTTGGAGTAAGAACACCTCTGTTAAAAATGAATGTGAGGGGAACTAGCTGTGGCTCAATTGGTAGAGCCCTGGTTTACCACATGGTTGGCCCCAGGTTCGGTTCCCGGGGCCTCCTCGAGAAGGCAGGCCACCGCGAGCAAAGGCAAGCCGCCACGAGCAGGCAAGCCGCTCGTGGCTCAGCAGGATGCCACAACAGGGGGAGACAAGCAGACACAGAAGAATGCGAAAGCAAAAATGAACACAGCAAGAACAAGCAGCAAGGGGGGGGATATATAAATAAATAAAATAAATAAATCTTTTTAAAAAAATGAATATGATTTGTGGCTGAAAGGGAGAGTCTAGGGAGGTTAATGTTAATTGAAAGATAGCTAGATGATAATCTAAGAACTATATAATGATTTCCATGGTAAATGAAGATTATGGTTAATAATCCAAATACAAGAATGTTCTTCTTATTACAAGGTGTTAAGGATATGATGATACATGGGAAAAACACAACTAATGTAATTTATAAACTATAGTCAGTAATGTGGTAATATTTTTGTAACAAAGGCAAAGAAGGTACTGTATCAAATAAGAATATGGGATTTAGTTTTATGAGATGTGACTATGATCAAGCTTTTTTTTTCATTTTCTACATTAACAAAGAGACCTTGCTCATATTATTTAACTCATCTGTGCTCATTTATTCATGTTTTGGAACACTGGAGGAACAATTGAGTTTATTTTTAGGATTAAATAAGATACATGTATCTGGATAGGATTTTTTAAAAAAAGAATGCGTCCATAATTGGTTAAACTGCCTTTTGTCTGTTATTTCATTTTCTGAAGTTGAAATAAAGTTTCAGACATCAACTGACTTCAGACATCAACATCTTAGAAATAATCACTAGATCAGGTAACTTTCCTTAGGGAATACTTTCTTTTTTTTTCTTTTTTTTTTTTTTGGTCCAAGAGGGTGGAAGGACAACTGGGGTTGACATATAGGTTTCTGGCTGAGGAAGGAGGTCTGGGTGGAATCTTCAGCATAGAGGAAGTGGCATAAGGTCATCATGTAGTAGCAGGTTTCCAAGAAAGCCACCTGGGTAGAGAGCAGCAATGGGGAGCACCCCTAGTACAGCACAATAATTTAACCATTTTGTTTTGGCTTAATCCTTTATACTGAATAAGTGGACACCTGGGGCTTGGTTGCTTTTTTTGTATTATTCTTTAGTTCCTATCTTTCCCTGCACTAATGGAAAAGACACGCTGGAAGTTAGAGCAGCAAAGAGAACCTGCCATTTCAAACCTAACTTGAATGAGAAGCGTTTGGGGCCAAAAGGAAGATTTGCTCCCTCCTGTGACTGGAGGAAATATGGTTCCATCTGTACATCTGAGAGCAAAGAACTGAAGAACAGGTTTGGAATTCATTTTCAAATTCCTGAAGAAAGGGGCTATTTAAAGTATGGAGTTTGATTACTATTAATGACTGTACTTAAGGTTGAAAAATTAGTTTATTCTACAGAAAATGAGGCAGACCTCCATAAAAAGTAACACAAATGCCAAGCTGCTGGAAGCTACAGGGAAATGAAAGAGAACAGCTTCATCTTGAGTGCTATTTCCTGTATGTAAGAATAATCAAAATAAAAAGCCTCCGCAATGAACAGCCTTTTGTTTGCTTAATCGGGTCTCAAAAATCCAAAAGGGCAAGCACAGAGGTGCTTAGAAACATGCTTGTGGACCTTCAAAATAGCCTGAGGTTGCCTGAGGTTGAGTTAAATCAGCTAACCATATTAGTTTAAATTTCTAAAGGTTTGCTAATGCTAAAATGGTTTATTTTTTATGTCCAATAGTTCCGAGTGGACTTGACTTGGTGTCTTAATCCACTGGCATGCAAGAAGTACCTTCATCTCACAAGCTTTCTTTCCTGGCTTTCTTCATTGCAGGTGGCAGAAACAAAACCTGGGACCTTTGGTCAGAGATACCTTGTGGCCCTGTCACTTTAGGGGTTTGTACTTAACTCCTGTCTAAGCCCAGAGACATGGGAAAATCTCTCTGATGGAGCTTTCAAATCCGTCCTCCTCACTACCAGCCCATCCTTACAGGAAAGGAATACAACTTAAGAAGAGAAAAAAAAGCTTAATTAAATAAAGAAGACATCAGTTTAAATAAGAAGGCAGTAATAAACATCTAATATCCTAGTCCCACAAAAAAACCAAGTCTATCTGGTCAAGGAGTTTTCAGAGGCACAAAGGAGACTTATGTTCAAAGCGTTTTTTTCCCCCTCTTCCTTCTGCCTCCCAGCAACATGCAACAGAATCGGTTTCAGGAAGCAGGAAATAGACCAAGTTCTTGCAAGGGGAGGAAGGTAGCTGTGGAAGTTTGAGACTGTATGTACCCCAGAAAATCATGTTCTTGAAATGGGTCCATTTCTGAAGGAGTGAACCTACTGTAGATGGGACCATTTGATTAGATCACTTCAGCATGGCCCAGGGTGGGTTTTAATCCTCTTACTGGAGTCCTTGATAAATGGATTAATACAAAGAGGGGGCCGCAGATACACACAGGAGCTCAGGAGAAACCCCCAGAGGCTGAGAGAGTGGGTCCTGAAGGCTGGAATCTGCAGAGCGCAGAAGCAAGGAGCGAGGCCCCCTGGGAAGCTGAGAAGAAGCTCTGGAAACCACGAGCCCCGGAGGACCCCGATGCCTTGATTTGGACATTTTCATGGCCTCAGAACCGTAAGCTTTTAAATGAATAAATCCCCATTGCGAAGGCCAACCCATTTCTAGTACACTGCCTTGGCAGCTTTTAGCAAAACTAAAACAGTAGCTCAGGCAAAATGGTGACCCATAAGTGAGGAGAAAGCATGCAGAGAATGGGGGATAAAACTTTGGAACCCAGTAGAATTGGGAGGGTGGAAGAAGATGAAAGAAAGGAGGGAAGAGTTGTGAAGAAAGTTAGCCCAGGCCACAGGAGAAAATCCGTGGGGTGCACTAGGTGGGCTAATAATTTGGCCGCTGTGCTTTACCTTAGCTTTCCCTGGTTTATAATCTGTTCTGGCTGAACTTAGCCCCAAATAAGATATTAACAAGTTATAGGTAAGTATATATACATTCATTGTACAACCAAACTCGTTCTGTTACAGCTCCTAACGAGGCCAAGGACAACTCTTGAAAGAGCTGCACAGAAGGGAGAGCTAATTACAGAGCTCGGCAAATTCTTTCAGAAGTCTGCCTTTGTGACTTGATGCTCACTGAAAAAGCTAAGGAGATAGGAAATTGTCTTCTTTTGAATAAGAAACGCGTATTTGTATCAGACTTTGAAATGACAAGTATATGTGAGAGAACCTTCTCCAAGTTCAACTCTGTGCTAGCTCCTTCAACACATTTTTTTTTCTGTTTGCTCTTCAGCTTTGATTACAGCTTGTTGATTATTCACATCTGGTTCTCTTTGTGATTAGGCCCAGTGCATTTGATGATTCCTCCCAGTTCCAATTGTTCTTTAGTGCATTCAGCCCATTTTAGCCATCTTAGAATGTCATTCTATTCGAATCTACTCCTCTACAGTTTTATTAGCATTTTTCCCACAGTTTCTAAAACTTCTTTCCCACAATCTTCCTGTATAAACCTCGTAAAGTTTAAGCCTGTGTTTGGTAAATCAACGCTCATAAACATATATGATTGTAAAGGGTGCCGCATCCTGTATCCCACTGGCCCCCCATTTTCCTTGCTCAGTTATGAACTGGCATGGGTTGCAGTGACTGCCAGAAGCTTCTGTTTATTGATCAGAGTTAGCATGTGAAACCACACCCAGTTAAACTTCAAGGAAACCACCAAAGCACTGCCTATATCCAGTATTTGATATTTATTTTAAATGAAGACCAGAATAAACTAATTTGTTATCTATAAAGACTGTATATCCATTTTTATTTTAAAAATAAGGATTTATTTTGGACCTAAGAAAGAAAAAAAGTTAGAGACATGCTTCAACATGGAAGAAACTTGAAAACATTATGTTCAATGAGATGTTAGACACATACAAATATTGTATGATGTCACTTATAAGAAATGCCTAGAAATAGCCAGAGACTCAAAGTAGATTAGAGGTTACCAGGGGGTGAGGAGAGAGGGAGAGAGGGAGAGGTGGATAAATTAAAACAAAAAAAACCATGAGATACCACTTCACACCCATTAGGATGACTATTGTTTAAAAAATGGAAAATAAGTATTGGCAAGGATGTGGAGATATAGGAATCCTCCTATATTGTTAGTAGAATGTAAAATGATGAGGCCACTATTGAAAACAGCTAGTTCTTCAGAAAGTTAGTATAGAATTACCATATGATCCCACAATCCCACTTCTAGCTTCTATGCAAAAGAATAGAAAGCAGGGACTCGAACAGATATTTTCACACCAATATTCTAATCAGCATTAATTACAATTTCCAAAAGGTGGAAGCCACCAAAGTGTCCATCAACCAATGGAAGGATAAACAAAATGTGGTGTATATATATATATATATATATACTATGGAAAACTATGCAGCTATAAAAAGAAATGAAGTTCTGAAATGTGCTACAACATGGATGAAATTTGAACACATCATGTTGTTGAAATTTCAGGCACAGAAAGGACAGATCTTGTATGATTTTTCTTATATGAAATACTTAGAAGGAGCAAATTCATAGAAAAAGCAGAATAGCGGGTACCAGAGGTTTGGGGGAGAATGGAATGGTGAGTTATTGCTTAATGGGTACCAGTTTTTGTTTGGAATGAAAAAAGAAAAGAATTTTCACACTTCATTTTTCAAACCAGACAAGTCCTGAGGAAGCATATTAAACCTGTTAAGGTTTTAGCTATGACAACTTACCACTTTTTTCAGGTAATCAGCCTTTCATTATGCATCACTTTGTTTCAGAATTTTAGCTCCCTTGCCTGGTGACTTCTGCTGGTCTCAGAAGCAGTAGCACAGCCCTGATTTCCTGCAACTTGCAGCTGCTTAACAGAAGTAACCAACAAAAAATGAGATGGTACTGGTGAAAACTGCTTTTCTAAAATTCGAAAATCAAGGGTACTGTTATATGTGGTGGGAAAGGTTCCAATTTAAATTTTGCTACTTGGAAACTTGAGGTAATTGTCACTATTATTCTGATTTGCATATGTGATATTTTAAAAAGATATTACCTGTCAAAGTATTGCTTAAATGAGGTAATGATTTCACCCAAAATATCCATTTTAATCAGGCACCCCACCAAAAAATACTAATCTCATCAAGCGACCCGCCTCCACTTCTTCCAGCCCACCTGACTCTGATCAGTTCTGAAAAGACAAAATATCTCCAGCGCTTTCAACACCTCTTGTAGGAAGATTTCCTGGAAATATTCAAAAATCTCTCCACCCTACTTTTCTGACTCCCAAATCAACATCCCCTCCACCACCACCACCCAACCCAAATAAATGTGAATCCACTGATTCCAAATAAAGCTGAAAACGTGTGGAAAAATTAAAACATAGGCACTTATTTAACCCAGAGAGAGGCTAGAAGCTGCAAATTCCGTACCAATTTTAAACTAAATTTAAGATCTGAACAACTTGTCTACCTCGGTGAGTGCTAACAAGGGACCGGTCACTTCCCAGCTCCTTTCTTTCCTTGCTTTGACTGCCTAACCCTTGAGTTTCATGAATTAAAGGGGAAGGGAGGAGAGGAAAAAGAGCCTGAGCTCCTCCCTGAAGAGGAGGCCCTGGGCACATCTAGCCGGCCCCTCTGCTTTCTGATGACATATTGAGCGATGCCGACTTCCACTATGTAAAAGCCGAACTCTCCAGGTGGGGTTGGCGTGGTCCTGCTCTTGGCACAGCACATTTGTTCGAGAGACAACCTGGTACCCTTGGCAAGAACCGGACCCAGTACTAACACCTTGCTTACCAGGGATGCTGTAATGTTGAGGCTACAAACTTGGTGGCCTGGGGTCTGTATCCCTGCCCAAAAGACATGTTTGTTTGGTTTTCACAGTCTTAAAAAAAAAAAAAAGGAAATGAGCCAACATTGAAAGGTCAGGTGATTTCATATAAAAATTCCCATTTTGTACTTTCTCCAAAGGTCAAAATCTAAGATCAAATCAGATGAGACAACAGTGGTCTGTTTCCCACAAATTCCAATTGCCTAGCGGCTGGCCACTCCCTGGCTGGATGAGTCGCCGTGGTTCCCAGCTCTTTCCCTGACACTGAGTTTCATTTGCCTTTTACCATCATGCTTGCACTGCTACTTTTCTGGGTAACAGTGAAGTCTCATATCTCAAACTGGGAACATGAAAGGCAGGCTGAGAACTGGGTATTTGTTTTGTTTTGTTTTGTTTTGTTTTCCCAAGATAAATGAGAGATTGTGGTTTGTGTGTGTGTGTGTGTGTAAATGAAAAATAAATCCATGTGTTTCATATGCACACAAGTTGGGTCTGTGTCAAAAGAAGGCAAATGAAGGTTCCCAGCCGTCCTGCTTGTTTGTGTTAACCTCATGGTCTGTGTAGGTGTTTGAGTTTGCAACCCCTGAATTATTGCATTCTTTACATCAGCAGCTCTCAACAAAGTGTGGAGGGGTATTGCATTCATCTGGGTGACTTTTTAAAATTACTCCTCCTTCCACGTGGAGAATTCGGGAATGCTTGCCCACTGGAGGCCTTATTGCAGAAGCTGTCCAGGAGATTCTGAGAGAAACATCTGGTAGAAAATCCCTTGTCCACATTCTGGTCTTCAAGTGAGAGCTATTGGAAAGACATCCTGATCTCTATAACAATTTCTCTTCCCTGTCCCACTCCCCACTAAAATCCCTAACAGCCCTAGAATTCCAACACTGTGCCTATCACCTATCGGCTGGCTAAAACCTTGTGGATAAATGGTCAGAAGCTGCCAAGAAGCCCCCTCCGACTCTGAAGTTCTTGCTTCAAATGGGGGGGGGGTGTCAGAGTTGGGGTAAAAACTGCCTGGTACCTTTGAAAAGGTGTTGTGACAGCTAGAAGCCAGGATATTTCTAGATGAGTGGATCACAACCTGCAGAACTTATTATTAAAATATCCATGTGCAGGTCTCATGCCATTGTTTTGGATCTTGTAGTCTGGGTAGTTGTCAAGGAATCAGCATTTTTTTTAATTTAAATATTTGTTGGAATTTTTTTATA
>PVKH010019579.1:0-14817 GCA_004027955.1 Chaetophractus vellerosus
GCGGTTCCAAATTAATCCTAGGGCAAGTCAGAAAATCCAGCTTTTTTAAAAAAATGAACGTTTCTTTGTCTAACTTGTTCTTTTGCTGCAATATGTCTACACTTGGTTTTCTTTTCCTCCCTCCTTCACCTCTTTCTGCCACCCTTTTGCATCTTTGTGGGTTCAATGCTGCAAGGCAGTACTCTTAGACTTTAGGTCATATTCCCCTACAAGAATCAAACGAAACCTAGACCCACTCATAAAAAAGTGCACATGCAATTTTGGGTCTAGGGTCTAGGAATTAAGAACGCTACTGTAAGGGAAGTAAAAAGCACATTATTCTTTGAGTCTTCAGAATCAACACTGGGCTCTTGTTTCCTGCTTTTAACTGGGATATTCGGGGCTGAAGGGTCTCTGACTGACGCTTTTCCTCGTGGGCCTTCTACAGAGCTGCAGGCATTTGCTCACCATGGTCGCTCCCTGCCAAGATTCCAGGTGACCCTGTGCTTCGGGGAGGAGTTTCCAGACCCTCAGCGGCAAAGGAAGCTCATCACTGCCCATGTGAGTGTCCTACCTGCTTTCCCTGAATCAAGGGCCGAGTCCCGTTCAGAGATGCCCAAATGGAAAGTCAAGGTCACGTGACCTGGAAAAATAAAGTCAACTCTTAGAAGAGCGAGGGGTGGGCATGGTCCAGGAACAGCTCGGGGTACTCGGCACAGAGACCGATGTCTGTTCCCAACCTTTAGGGATGGGCTCATCCCAGAACCTGGGAAGTTACTGAAAACCATGGGCTTCAGTGAAAACTGCCTTTGAATTTGTCTTCCATTTTACCGGATTTGGTTCAGTCTTTTTTTAAAGATTTATTTAATTTAATTTATTTATCCTCCCCCCTTGTTGTTTTGTGTGCATGTGTGCTAACTGTCTTGCCCTCTGTGTCCATTCCCTGTGTGCTCCCTGTGTCTGCTTGTCTTCTCTTTTCGTCTTCTCTTTAGGAGGCACCAGGAACCGATCCTGGGACCTCCATCATGGGAGAGAGGCGCTCAGTCACTCGAACCATCTCAGCTCCCTGGTCTGTTGTGTCTTTCATTGTCTCTCCTCTGTCTCTTTGTTGTGCCAGCTTTCCGCACAGGCCAGCTCTCTGCGCGGGCCAGCTCCCTTTCACCAGGAGGCCCCGGGAAATGAACCCGGGATCTCCCATATGGTAGACGGGAGCCCAATTGCTTGAGCCACATCCGCTTCCCAGTTCAGTCTTAAATGTCAGCTTTAAGTGATGGTTGATTTAAAAGTGTCCTCTTTAACTTGAACCTCGAGTGAAACACAGAATTCAGCCGATTCTGCATATAGGTCGTTGCAAAGGACTAACAAAAAGATTAGCTGTTCAGATGGCTCCAAAGATGAAGAAATGATTTGATGTGTTGTAGCATATAACTTTGGATTTATCTTTACTGTACTCTTGGATATCAAGTTATTTATTTAAGGATGAGCCACCTGCAGGATGTGAAAAAAGAATATCTCAGTAATGTATTTTTTAAATCTCTTATTAAGGTGGAACCTCTACTAGCCAGACAACTCTATTATTTTGCTCAGCAAAACAGTGGACATTTCCTGAGGGGCTATGATTTACCCGAGCACATCAGCAGCCCAGAGGACTATCACAGGTCTATTCGTCATTCTTCCATTCAAGAATGAAAATCTTCAAGACAAGTGATTTTTGCTGCATTGTAAATATTTGAGTTGTGACAAGGAACCTCCTCTTTTTCTTTTGAGGAACTTGAAAATGGGGTCTTCAGGTTAACCCTTGAGAAGAATTCTGGTAAAAGCATGTCTAGATAATCAGATACATCTGATGGACAAACAACTTCTCCAAAAGGAATGTGCCCTTCAGGTCTCTGGAGACCGCCATCATGGGTGATGACTGTGAAAATGGACCAAATCTCTGTTCACGGATACGGAAGCGCTGCCATTCATCTGATGTTGGTTATTTCTTGCTTGAAGACTGAGAATACTTGTGTTCCGCTATTGACTACTAACTAGAGTGACGAGAGACTTTAGGTGTTGTATCATTTCTCAGGGAAGTAAAATCTAAATTTGAGGCTATTCCTCTCAAGAGAAATTTATTGATCCATATAGGAGCTGTGGTTCTTGTGGGAAAAGACTTGCTGATAGAAAGAAACTCAATCTCTTGATGGAGATTGGGTCCCAGTGTCTCCCGGTTTAGGGTGGCCGGTCCACCCCACCTGCCCAAGGTCCTCACCTCTGAGTGGCCCCCACCTTGCCTCCCACTTGCTTTCTCTCCCTGGACCTCCCTGGAAGTTATTTGGTAGACTCTGTTGCTGTTATCTCAGGCCAAAAAGCATTAGGGCTAACCTTGGGTGGGTCATATCCTACAATCTAGTAGCGACTGGTTCAGGTATTTTTATTTGTTTGTCTCTTTTTGTCTGTCATTCTTCAGAAATTATTGCTAAAACTTTAAAAAAATTTTTTTTATTTTTAAAGATGGCGTAGACTACATAAATGGTACCAAAAAAATATAGGGGATTCCCTTATGCCCTATGCCCTCCCCCTCCCACACTTTCTCACACTAACATCCTTCATTAATATGGTACATTGGTTACAATTGATGAACACAAATTGAAGCATTTGCCACTAACCATGGATTAGTTTACATTATAGTTTACATTGTCTCCCGCAATTCTGTAGGTTATGACAAAATATACAATGGCCTGTATCCATCATTGAAATGTCCTGCAGGACAACTCCAATGTCCCAATAATGCCCCCATATTACACCTAATCTTCTCTCTCCCTCCCCTCAACCTCTGGTGGCCCTGTTTTCTTAAAAAAAAAAAAATCCACAGTTCAAGTGCTGACTATTTTTGAGACTCACTGATTATTTCCCCTCTTATCCTATTTGTTTTGTTTGGTTAAGTGTCCATGACAACACTAAAGAGGAGGAGCCAGTGTGTTTCAAATTGGTAGGAAAAATGATGACATGATTTAACTTATTGCATAATTGCAGACTCAGTGAGCCGTTTTTGCTTGTGTTTGTATATTATGTGCTTACTTGTGCCCATAATGGTTTGACAAGGCCTTAAAATTATGGGGCTTTTCCCCAAAGCATCTTTTTATAGAGCCACAAAGATCTCCACTTGTTTAAGGAAACCTGATCGCTTGCTTTTCTGTTTTTTATTTTAGAAAAGTACACACACTCAGACCGTGATACTGCAGTTCCTATATTTTTCTCATACTGAAAAATAACTGCCAGACTTGCAGGCTTAGCAAAGGACTTGATATTTCTCAAATATATGCCACTGCTATCCTAATCACCTATATTTTGTATACCCACTCAACAAACATTTATTAGCAATCTCTTCTATCCCTGCATTTGGAATAGTTACCGGGCCCATCAAGTGGCTTAGAGTTCAGTAAGCAATGAAGCCTCAGAACTTCATTCCTTTTGTTAATTTTTTAAAAGAATTTTTCATTACAAAATAATACTATTAACACCAAAACCGTAAACAGTAGAGGACGGTAAAAAGTATGAAACATTTCCTTTTTTTCCCACCCTAAGCCTTCCTTCAAGGTTGGTTCACCCAGACATTTCACTTTCCTACATTCTACAGACTTTTTAGAAACTCATGAGAACACAGGCACAAACTTTTATGCCACTCTCTTGTTACCTGACAATTTTTGTTGGGCCTCGTGACAAGAAAAATACAGATTTACCTCATCTTTTAGTGGTGTTTTGGACTTCCAATATGGTTTAAGATATCTCATGAGGTACTAAGATTAAATATGTTTGGATGACAGATCATGTGTAGTGAAGCAGTAATTTATACATCTTATAGATGTGAAGTATTTTGGGGTATATTATCCCAATGGAGACATAAACTCAGGATTATGAATGGCAAGTACACTGGCCCCAGAGAATATTGAACCCGTCCCCAGCCCTCCAGAGAGGCTCTCTGCAGGTCTGTCTCCGTGGGGTTGTGTCTTCTTAATTCTCTAAGCGTACGCAGGATTCTAATAGCTGTACCGAATTCTTTTTCTTTTTTTTTTAACATGACTGCTACTGTTGAAGTTGAGCTGCACTCCTTGGAAAGTACTTGTTGGCATGGGTTCTTTCCCATTTTATCATTTTTACATTTAGTTAGGTTGACATGATTTTGTTTTGTTTTAAATTTTGAGAAATCTAGTGAATGAGTTAGGGAATTAACTATGGAATATGCTAGGTTAAGAATTCCGACAACTGTCTCACGTCTTTGAAACAGAATGGCTTCCTTTCTCTTTGACTTGATAAAGTGGAATTTCCCTTGTTCTCAATGGAAGACGCTATAGAATATTTTATGTTACTATTTTATTTTATGTTACGCTAAAGAGCTTCGGATTGCAGGGAAAAAATTGCAAGTCTCTGAAATGCTTGTTCTGGGCTTATTTCTTGGGATTTCATGACTTAGTAAAACTTGAGGCAATAATTGATGTCTTCTAGGATGCTATAGAGAATGCTGGTGACCACTTGTTTAAAAGGAAAAATTTCGCATCCTGGGAAACTTACTTTGCCAGTCCACCACAAAATGGGATGGTCAGTTACCATAGAGAACCCATTGAGGCTATTTTGGCTGCTTCTCTCTAAATAATTTGTAGCAACACTGTGTTCACGTAACGTTTTGCATTAAGGCTCTCCTGCTGTGTTTCATTCTGCATTTATTTTTCACAGTTCCAATGTTGCGATTGATTCAGGTTGAGGTATAAGGATCTCATTACTCGAGATATTGTTACATAGCCCATAATGTGGATTTTTCTAATAATTACTCTCCCTGCTTTTAGGAAAGCATGTAGGGTAAAGTTGCTAGTAGCTGAAGTGGAGAAGGAGAGAAAAGAGATGAGGGAGAAAAAAGATGCAGAGAAAAAGGCTAAAGTACCTACTCAAGTACAAACGCAGGTTTTTCTTTAGGGTCTTGGAGATAGAAAGACCCTGAGCAGTAGTGTCCACTGCTCTCTCCTTCCTTCCCCACCCCCATTTTATAGGAAAATGAAGGGAGGACCCAGGCAGTCTCTAGACTCTTAATCCCACCATCTGTGGATGCTCTCCTCTCAGGGACATTCACAGGCAGGTGATCCTTAAGACATTCCTAAGACAATCTGTGGACAATCCTTGTGTATAACTGTACAGTGAATTTTGGTCATGAATTGATTTTTCAAAGCTGACTTATTTGTGATAATCTAGTGTTTTAAGGTAGCTGATAAATAAAGACTTTTTTAAAAAAAAAAATAACTTGTTATGGTTGCGTGTGTGGTGTTTGACACTGGCACTCTCATCTTGATAGCTTTTTAAGGACTTCCTCCTCTGGTAAGCTCTTTTGGTGAAGGCACTTCGCAGCTTACTTCCTTCCTGGGTATGTGGCCCTGAAAGGAGATCTGTGTTTAGCTTGTTAAAAAAAAAAAAAAATTAAGCTGCAGAAGTTGTTCTAGTGGAAGGCAGTTCTTCCAGCATGTTGAAATCATGTAAGGAGAGTTTTTAATGATCCTTTTCCTCCCCTCACACTTGCCTGTTTCCTTGTTTCAAGTGACCTAAGAGAGCCAAGGAAATTCTTTTCACGTTTCCTTGTGTATTCAGAACTCCCTGATACTGCTGTTAAAGGGAAAGGCTCAGGTTATTGGGCACTCAGTATAGGACGTGACGTAAGCTCTGGACCAAAAAGCAAGGTTGGATGTAAGCTCCGGGGCCTGTGGAGTGTCCTTAAGCAAAGGTGGGAAACACTGTCCAGGGACTGAACCATCACCAAGGGACCATTCACACATACACTCCTCTGGAGCTGACCAAGGCACTCTCCTCTCTCCACCTTCGTGTTGCTTCTGTGCATTGATGAGCTGGACACTGTGGGTAGGTCAATGGCTGGACTGGAGAGAGGGACGGTGCCACAGTTTGTAGGCACCTATGTGGGACTATCAGAAAAGTTTGTATTGGGTGGATTAGGGTCCCCAGAATATTAGGAGAAAACAATTTTGAGTTTACTAAATGGTAATCAAATAGAAATAATGGGAACTATTTTTTTTAAACTGCTTCTTGGAAGTAGTTGCTCAATCAATATTGTCTAGAATGGACTTTGGTCAGCATACATAAGAAAGGTTTAGTCAACTAATGTATGCACTTGCTTATAAATATATTTCAAGGGGATTTTAAGCCCTTGAATTTGCTCTTAGGTAATTTACCCCTCCCTCAGGTACCAGTGTTCATAGTGTTAACCAAACTTTTCTTTATACACAGGGTAAGTTTGAATGGGGTCTGCTTTTCTAAAAGCAATGACTACCTCGATAATTAAACACTTCTCTTTCATACCCAACGCACAGGCAATGCTTATCTGTGCCAGAAAAAACACACCAATTTCCATGTATGCTCTCTGGAAAGAACTCAGGTCAGAATATTTGTTTGTCCTAGGATAGGTTGTACCTAAAGTGACTGAGGCAGATAGGTATCTTCTGGGTTAGTTTAGAGTTATGGGTTACAGGCTGTTTAAAGAAGTGACCACTGCTGTGGTGGGCTGGCCATGTGCTGGTCAGTAGCTGTCCCCACTGGGCAGCAAGCTGCCTCACTCCACGGGGTTATGTTGCCTCCCACAAGCCATGATTAGACCATTTATCTGGTCTAATTGATTGTAAAGGTACTTTTTACCCCAGGCCTTGAGTGAATGGTCAAAAATTTGCAACCTGTGGAGTTCAAATCCTTGACATTTTATCACTCTTGAAAGCTGAGACTCTTCTTCAGGTAAATTGCTTCACTTATTTCCCCTTTCCCCATGGGCCCAGGCATAAGAATATGGGCTAATAGTAGATTTAAGGAGAAACAGCTCAGCAAACTAACATCCCTTGCCTCTTCTTCCCTTTTTAGGACAGTTTTCCATATCAATCTTTGCATGGAGGACAATTAGCAAATGTATCGTGCTACCTCCCTCTCCAATTTCTCCCTCCAGTCTACTGAATGATTGCAGTGCCTCAAAGGTATCTCACTTCCCTCCCCTGGGAGACTCTCCTACAGCCATCTGGTCAAGTCCTCTTTCTCTTGGAGGTCTTAGCTATGACAGCCTCTCCGGAAGCATTTCTTCATCTCCCATGCTAGGTCAGGAGCTTTTTGATTTGTATCCTCTGTTTGGGTCTATGAAGGATAATATTTTTGAAGTACTCGGAAAAAATTTCCCCCAGTGTTTACTCTCTCCCCTTTGCTAACTCCCCAAGCAGTTGGGCCATTTGATGCTCGCTGCTCTGGGGGAGGGGGGAGAACCCAGTTATCTGTCCCTGTTCTTGGAGAAGAATAAAAGATTCACAGAAGCTGGAATTTGATAAATATAAACCCCTTCATTCCTCCCAGCCACCCATCCTAGACTAGAGAAAGATGCTTGGAGCTTGGAAAAGAGAAGAAAGAATGAGAGTGAAAAAATGAATGTATAGACATCAGCTGCTTCCTGGGAAAAGCCCTGGGGAGATGGTTAATTTGAGAAATTTTCATTGGAATGAACAGTGAGACCCACAAGCCCAGAAGAAAGTGAGCAGGACTGAAGATAACTTCACGGTATCTGTATGGACCAGTGATTCTGAGACTAAACGGTGGCATTCTATAAGCAGTGCCAGGCACAACTCCAACTCATGGAAAAGAGGGGGTCCACAATGAATTGAGATTGCATTTCCATCACCCTAGTGGAATAAGAGCTTAAAATGAAAACGATATTGTTGAGGCCCCACCCTGATCAAGATGGCAGAGTGAGAAGCTTCAGGGCAGCATCAAACCACAGAAACTCTGAGCAACCGGCAAGAGCTGGCAGAAACATCTTTTCCCAGAAAACAGTTAAAGCCTTTAGTATCAGGCTGAGCACTGAATCAAGAAAAAGACTACTTTAAAGCAGGAGAAACTCATGGATTCGTGGCTGGCCCCATCCCAACTCAGTGAGGAGCCAGCCTGTGCTTCTAGTGTGGATCCTTGGTCCTGGATCCAGAGGGAGCAGAGTGACCTTCGTACACATACTGAGAGCTTGTATGTTTGGCCCAAGCTGCCTGGCAGTGGCCTGAGGGACTCGCCATACCAGAACTTGTCTTTTATGTATAAGGAAGGCAATTCATGGAACTCTCCTCTAGAATTCTGTGGGAGAGCAGTCAAGTGGCTATCTGGGGCAAGGGATTTTTGATTATAGGATATACAGTGTGGTGGTGCCCAGGACCATGAGGCAACTCTTTCTGAAGAAAGAGGGGATATTCATACTGTGTAAATGGGGGAATTCCTAGGGCCAAACACATATGCCCAAGACAAAACCCATGGGCAGAAAGGACCAGAGAGGCCCTTATACTTTGGCCTGGAGCTATTCTCTAAACTCACTTTGTGGGTAAGCCCTGAAGGAGAACACTAGCACACGTCAATCCACAAAGATTGGAAAAGGTGAGTTTTGGTTTTTTTTTATCTGTTGATTTTGTTTTTGTTAGTTCCTAGAATTCAAGGAAAGCTCTGTCATAACACAAGCTGTATACAAGCTTAAGGAACAGATGCCTCAGAGTCTAAATTCCAGCAACAACACATTAAAATATCAAAATGTCCAAGCTCCAACAAAAAATTACAACACATATAAAGAAACAAGAAACCTGGGCCCGGAATCTCAACAGAGTTGCAACACCTATTCTCCAGTTCATTGGACTCACCCGGGACAACTAACAAAGAGATGATAATGGACAACGACTATCCCAAGGAACTGAGAGTATCTACAACTGCAAGCAAGATAGTCCCATCCATCTGCCCCATGAGATCGAAGCCCCCTCTCAATTAGAGGTGGAATAAGCATCACCATCCCAGAATCCTTAGGATTGGGGAATGAACAATTGACTAGAGTAGACTTAACTGTTATTCTACTATAGACTCATTGTTATTCTAGCAATGAAAGAAATTATATCATTGATGTGAAGACAGTGGCCACTGGAGGTTCTGAGGGCAGGGAGAAGGAAAGACAAGTGAAAAAAGGGTGCATTTTTGGGACTTGGGAATTGTCCTGAATGACATTATAATGACAGATACAGGTCATTACATATTTTGCCATAACCTACAAAATTGTGTGGCAGAGAATATAAACTACAATGTAAACTATAATCCATGTTTAGTGGCAATGCCCCAAAATGCTTTCATCAATTGTAATGAATGTACCACACTAATGAAGGACTTTGTTAATGTGGGGAAATGTGGGAGGTGTAGGGAGCAGGGCATATGAGAATCCTCTATATTTTTATGTAAAATTCATGTGATCTAAATATCTTTTTTTAAAAAAAGGATTTTGAAAGACACATTAAAAAAAAAAAAAAAAAAGAAGAAGCAATGGCCCAGGCAATGGAGACAATTAAAGCATTAAAAACCATCAATGAGGAGGATCAGACCTGGAACATTCTAGATAAAGACTTCAAGAAAATTGTCCTAAATATGCTCAAGGAAAATATGGACAAAGAACTAAAGAAAATCAGGAAAATGAGAGATGAACACCAAAAAATATCAATATAGAGATGGAAATTATGAAAAGGAACCAAACAGAGATGAAGATCACAGTAAAAGAAATTTTTAAATTCCCTAGAAGGACTCAAGAACATATTGAACTGGCAGAAGAATCTGTGAACTTGATAAGATAATTGAAATCCTCCAGTCTGAAAAGCAGAAAAAAGAAACAAGGGGGAAAAGTGAATAGAACTTGAGGAACCCATGGGACATCACCAAGTATACCAATATATGCATTGTGGGAGATCCAGAAGGAGAAAAAAAAGAGAAAGGGGCAGAAAGAATATTCAAAGAAATAATGGTTGAAAACATCCCAAATTTAATGAAATACTCAAATATAAACACATCTATGAGGCTCAGCAAACTTCAAACAGGATAAACCGAAATAGACCCACACTGCAGCATATTGTAATTAAACTGTTGAATGCCAAAGATAGAGAATTTTGAGAGCTGTAAGAGAAAAGCAATGTGTCACATACAAAGGAGTCTCAATAAGATTAAGTGCTAATTTCTCATGGGAAACCATGGAGGCAAGAAGGCAGTGGGATGACATATTTAAAGTATCAAAAGCAAAAAAACTGCCCACCAAGAATTCTGTAACCAGCAAACCTGCCTTTCTAAAATGAGGGAGGGATTAAAGAAATTCCCAGATAAACAAAAGCTGAGGGACTTCATCACCACTTGACCAGCCCTACAAGAAATGCTAAAGAGAGTGCTGCAAGTTGAAAGGAGAAGACACTAGGCAATTAACTGAAGCCCCATGAAGAAATAAAGATTTCTGATAAAGATGATGACATGGGTAAATATAAACACTAGTACAATTGTATTTTTGGTTTGTAACTCCACTTTTTACTTCCTACAGAATCTAAAAGGCAAATGCATAAAATGTAATGAGATAGCAATGGTTTGGGACTCATAATGTATAAATAAGTAATTTGTAACAAAAACTATATAAAGATAAGGGAATGAAGTAGTATAGGAGCATAGTTTATGTATGCAATTAAAGTTTTAAGGTTGGTATCTGTATTAGTCAGCCAAAGGGCCACTGATGCAAAATACCAGAAATCTGTTGGCATTTACAAAAGGGGTAGAAGCTTACAGTTACCAGGCCATAAAGCATAAGTTACTTCCCTCTCCAAAGTTTGTTGCCACATATTGGAGCAAGATGGCTGCTGACATCTGCCAAGAGTTCAGGCTTCCTGGGTTCTTCTCTTCCCAGGGCTTCCTTCTCTCCGGGCACAGGCTTGTTTCTCTCCACAAGGGCAGCTGTAGACTCAGCTTTTCCCAGGGCCTTCTCTCCTTCTTCATCACCAAGCTCCTCTGTGTGCTTACTTCCCTGGGCTCCAGCATTAAAATTCAGCATCAGAACTCCAACTCTGTCCTTTGCCATGTCTTTTATCTCTGAGTCCCCACCCACCCAGGGGTGGGGACTCAACACCCTACTGACGTGGCCCAATCAAAACCCTAATCATAATTTAATTAAGTAAAAGTAAAACCTCTGAATCCAATACCCTTTAATATGCCCAGAGGAAAAGACCAGTTTACAAACATAATCCAATATTTCTTTTGGGAATTCATCAATAATATCAAACTGCTCCAGTATCAAAGCAAACAAGCTATAGATTTGTGATGTTAAATTTAACCCCTATGGTAACCATAAAGAAAACGTCGGAGAATATGCAAACTCATGGAGACAAAAAGTAAAGAACAGGTTACCAGGGGTGGGGGGCGGGGGCAGTGGGGAGTTAATGCAAATTGAGTATAGAGTTTCTGTTTGGCGTGAAGGGAAATTTCTAGTAATGGATGGTGGTGAAGGTACTGCAATATTGGGAAAGTGATTAATCCCCCTGAATGGTATGCTTGGGAATGGTTGGGAAGGGAATATTTATGTTGTTTATATGTTTCCATAATTTAAAAAAAAGGAAAGAAAGATAAACTAAAGAGATAATGGCAACTACATGCAATACATGATCCAGGATGGGATCTAAGAATGGAGGAGCAAATGCTTAAAAGAACATTATTGAGACATAAGGAAAAAATGGACTAAAACATGTAATCTTTATATCAACATTAAATTTATTGGACTTGATAACTGTCCTTAAGATGATTACATAAGTGAAGATCCTGTTTATAGAAAATGTACATGGAAGTATTATATGTTCAAGGAGTATGGTGTGTATAACCTGCTCTTAAAATTTCGGAAAACAGATATATATATAGGTAACAGATAGATATAGATAGATGACAGATAGAATGGTCTCTGACCAAGGTGGCAAAATGTTAAAATTGATGATCTGGGTAAAATGGAGTTCTCTGTATGGACTTTGTATTCTTTTTGCTACTGTCATGTAAATTTGAAATTATTTCAAATAAAAAGGTTTTGAAATGTTTTAAAAATTTGTAAATAAAATTATATTGTTAAAGAAAATATGAATTCTATTTCTTGAAAACTTTATATGTAGCATAACACTCATTCTTCATTGTAATTGCCTGTTTAGTAATTTGTCTTTCCTACTAGGAACTCCTTGACGACATGCACTGGGTTTTGCTGTCGTATATGCAGTACCTTAAACAGTGCCTTGGCCCATAGTAGTCATCCAATAAATATTTATAGACTAACTGAATGCATGAAACAGGTATATTTGTCCAACAGGGTCCAATAGGGTATTGGCTAAATGATTGTGCACCTATGGAAAGAATTAGCATGTAACCTTTAAAATTTTTTATGGTGTAAAGTATTTTATGACATGGGGAAATGTTTGTTATTTTGTTAAGTCAAAAGAAAGCAGGTTTCAAAACAATGTGACACATTTTTTTAAATGTATGGAATCCATGCCTAAAAAAATGTTTAAAAGAATAACCAATAGTGTAAACTGTGAGTACCTCTGAGTGGCGGGGTCATGGGGATTTTTTATTTTCTTCTGTGCTTTTTTGAATTTTCCAAAATTCCTCCAGTGACCACATATTACTTTTGTAACCAGAAGCAGCACAAAACGCCATCTAAGTTGGTGTGCCGCTTTACCCGGTTTGTGTGGTTTTCCAGTCTCTTGAGTCAATGCTTGAGGTCCTCCAGGGGACACGGTGATGTGGAAGTGTTTCCCAAAGCATGTGCCATGCCCAGGCCTGTAGCACATGGTGCAAGGTGCCCCAGATGCCTGACCTCTGCAACCTTGGGCGGGGGGGTGGGGGGGTGGGGGTAGTGACCCTGGGTGACTGGGCTCAGCCCCGACTGACCTGGCAGCAGGACTTTCCCTTTCTATCCCCCCCCCCACACTCCCCACCCCGTCTTGGGTTCATTTTTTCCCCCAGCCATTTCCCCTTTTACCTCCTTCTTCTTTTCTCCATGGTGGATTCTCTGTCCTTGGAGCTATCATGTCCCTGATGAATGTCCGTAGGTTTTCTCACTGCAACCACCTTCACGCAGGGACCCTAGGTGTCTGCTCGCTGCCCCTCCACCATCTCCCCTTCCCCCATGCCTCTTTAGCACCTCAGACCCCACTCTTCACCTTTGTCCCCATTGTTTCCCCTCGCAGGAATACCAACAAGTGGGGTTGCTTGCAAGTAGGCAGGACCACGACATTGAGCTTTCTTTTAAAAATGCATTCATTCAACAAGCATCTCCTGTAGACAAACCATGTTGGTGGTACTTTGCTGGTTTGGGGGGGATGCCCAGCTTCCATAAGAGAAAGTCCTCTCCCTTGAAGAGCCCATGGACAGGTATGAGAGGCAGACAAGGGGGTTCCAGGCTGGCAAGTATCGAGATAGGGTTCTCCTGAGCAGGGCACCACAGTGGGGGGCTGGTCAGTGCCGGCTTGTGGGGGAAGTGGTCTGACCCACCCTTGCTTGGTCTGAGGGCTCCTTTCTCCTGCTGCTTCCTCTCCTCCAGCCCTTAGGTGGCTATTTGATTAATGACCACCTCTCCCAGTAACCTTCATGAGGGCAGGTTTTGTTCACCATTATACTATTAAAAAGACGTGTAGCAACAGTAGCAACAGAGCTAGGTACTAGTGTTTGCTGAGCACCTACTATGTGCTGGCCTTTACCTGCATCAAGTCATTTCATCTTCAGAACAAGGTTAGGAGGCAGCCTTCTTATCATGCCCCTTTACAGTTGAGAGGCCACGTGACAAAGGACTTGCTAAAGGGCCGCACAGCTGGTGAAGCAGTGGAACAGAGGATCCAGTCCAAGCAGCCTGACTCCGCGGCCGCATTCTTAGCTGTAGCTGCCCCCCGCTCCTCGGCATTGGGAGTCTTGACTAAATAATATTCATTTTATGAATGGATCTTAGATCTTGCATGGTAACATCATGTTGTAAGCATTTTCTTCATTACTTTAAAAAAAAAAACCCAGCATATTTTAAAGGGCAAGTTATGTCGGCAATTTAGGTTGTTTCCAGCCTTTTGGTATTATATAGATGAGTATCTCTGGGCCACACATGTTTGAGGGTGAGGTCAGTAGTGAGGCCTCCTCTGGCTGGGCTGGGAAGCAGCCTCTCCCTGCAGCCTGATTCAAAGGGTCAAGCAGGACATGAGTTTAAGCAGGATTTGCAAGGAGAGGTATGTGATCAGGCAGAGAAGAGTGTGGAGTTGGTCTTAGGGAGAGGGAGGGAAGACAGGACCTTGGATGTCGAAGATGGTGAGTCAGCGTTGGGGTGGTGCCAGTGGCTTTTTGAGCTCTGCGGGGAGCAACGCCCGAGTGTCATGGAAGCTGGCCAGGCAGGGAAGGCACAGGGCTCCCAGCCCGGCCTGGACCTCACAGCCTTTGGACAGCAATTCCAGTTTTTTAAAAAAAGCACTTGGCAGCCTGAGGGGAAGAGGTTGTGATGAAACTGATTTGTTTTCAGCTAACAATACTTTGCACAGGACTTGCTGTGATGGTCATGATTATCACAGAGCACGTACCTAATGCCTATTTGTTGGAAAGCAAGCGCTTTAAAGAAATTATCTCATTTACTCCCCCAGAGTATTACTTCCACCTCCCATCTTTAAGGTGAAGAAGTCAAGGTTTGGAAAGGTCAAGTTCCTAGCCAAATGTCGAACAATGACCAAGAGGCAGAGCCAGGATTCTAATCCAGATCTTTCTGGTTTCAAAGCCTCATCTCTGAATTCTGAGGCCAAGCTGCCTTCCCTTCGACTTCACACAGCCAGCAGTCAGCCCTTCCAGCACTTGAACTCGGACTTTCTAAGGCTTTTCACCAAGGGGATTCCACAGATGGGAGCCAACCCCTTCAGATGGAGGGAGAGGCTGGAGGCAGAGAGAATGACAAGACTGTTACAGAAAGACAGAAGGATGAGAATTTAGGACATGGCTAATCTAGGAGAC
>PVKH010019580.1:0-14814 GCA_004027955.1 Chaetophractus vellerosus
GGGCCAGGAAAAAGCACTTTTCTCTTATCAAGGAACCCGTTGTGAAGCACTTAAACAAGGAAACAGTTCTGCTATGTAAGAAGGAAACCTGCCTTCATTGCTAAATTCAGCTCTTCACGTACTTAACCAGAGGAGCAATTTCAAGTAGTCTGTGTGGAATGCCTCATTTGCCACAAAGTCTCTCCCAGGAAAGAAGAGCCCTTATGGTAGTTGGATTGGTGATTTTGTAAGAACACAACTTGGGAGAAAACCTTTACTCAACACTCACTTCACTATAAGGTAGGCCCTAAATACCTTAGCCAGTATTAGAATTGAATATGCAGGTTCTGGAATCAGACAGCCTGGGGTTATATCTTTGCCCCATGACCTAATAGCTGTATGGTATCAACAAGTTTTATGTTTCC
This sequence comes from Chaetophractus vellerosus, assembly GCA_004027955.1. NCBI lineage: Eukaryota > Metazoa > Chordata > Mammalia > Cingulata > Chlamyphoridae > Chaetophractus > Chaetophractus vellerosus. Next base: position 405 of record PVKH010019580.1, read on the forward strand.
TCTTTCTGCTATAACAAGTTACCACAAATTTAGTGGCTTAGAATAACACAAATTTATTACTTTACAGTTCCAGAAGTCAGAAGTCTGACATGGGTCTTATGGGGTTAAAATCAAGATGTCCCAGAGCTGAGTTCTTTTCTGGAGGATCTGTGGGGAGAATCCATTCCTAGACTTTTCCAGCTTCTAGAGGCTGCCTGCATTCCTTGTCTTATGGCTGCACCATTCCAACTTCTTCTTCTGTAGTTACATCTCCTTCTCTGACTCTGACCCTCCTGCCTGACTCTTATAAGGACCTTTGTGATTCCATTGGCCCACCCAGGTAATCCAGGGTAATCTCCCATCTCAAGATCCTTAACTTAATCACATCTACAAAATCCCTTTTGCCATGCCAGTTGTCATCTTCACAGGTCTCAGGGATCAGGCTGTGGATGACTTTGGGGAGTCATTATTCTGCCCATCACAAGCTACTTGACCTTTCTCTACCTCATTTTCTCCACTTATACATTATGGATAATAATAGAACCTCACAAAGATATTATGAAGATTAAATGAGAAAATCTGAATAAAAATTAGTACAATGCCTGATGTTCTCTATTGTTATTCTGGCCCTCGTGGTTACTTCATTTCATCCATGTCTCTACAGATTAATTGAACATACATACATCCTAGGAAGGGACTTGCCAGGTGGCAGTGGGAAGAATGGGGCCAGGCATTGTACCAGGGAGCTTGACCAGAAGCGAGCCTGCCTCCTCCAGCCCCTAAAGTAAGAACAACACCCCTTTTATATGTTTTACACATAGGGCTTCTGGATCAACTTTTGTTTGAAGAAGGGGTATGAAGACCAAAAAATTTTTGAAACCAAGGTCCACTTCCTTCATTTTACAGAGGAGGTGTCTAGAGAAGTAAAGGGATTTGCCCAGATCCACAGTTGCCTTTCCACTGTTGTGGAAAGTTGTCTTCACTTCCACCCCTGGCTGTCTATCATCTAGTCATTTAAGCCATAATTCACAACAACTCCTTAGCTCACTTTTTCAGTTTCAGAAACCACTTTTCTTTAGCCAAAGTCTTTACTCACAGCTCCCAACCCCCCTTCTAGTTCCTCTGTTACCCTTCTGACCCCATCCCTGAATAGGGCCATTTTGATTCTGGGCATCAGCAAAAAGAAGCAGCGTGTTCGGAGAAAGTGCATGTTGACCCAAAGCATTTTTCTGCCACCAGCAGCTAGACTTTTTAGGGAATTTGTGATTAGACCATACATTTTCTTGGCAAGAAGAGCAGGGAAGGTACAACAGGCTGTAATATAAACATGCCAAATAAAGAAGGCACCGTTTGAGTTCTCCCAGGGAATGAAATGGAAATGCATTCAGATTGTTGATTACTAGTCATTGCCAATGATGTCTGAGAATCTTCTTCACCCTAGTGGTGAATTTGCCTCATAAAGCCCCAACTTTACCTATCTCAGCCAGTTCTGGGTATCTCAAGAGTTTCACAAGAAACAAAATCAAACCAAAAAAACAAGATCAATGTGTTTTGCTGTGTGAGACTCTTCCCGACGAGACCAAAGTCTGGAGAGCAAAAAATTCAGTCAAATCAACAGGTTAGCATCTCCTCACAATGCCAAGTAATCACGTTGACTCCTTATTTTCCACTGAATTGATGAATCCTCTTTCGCTCTTGGCTGATGGTTTTGCCGATGCGTAGCCTCAGATTGGTGTCCAAGCGTGCGCTTTCATCTGCTGTAGCTGAGGAGATGATAACTGGTTTTGCCACCTGGGTTACTTTTTAATGATCTGAAAGACCACAAGGAGCTGGCATTTCTTTTGTGCAGTTCCTCATTCAACAACTTAATAGCTATCTGAAAAGAGCTTTCTTGAAAAGAAAAAAAAAAAGTCCTGTTCCTCTCAGGCAGAAGCAATAATACCTCACGATTCTCTGATTAAGCTGTCACACTGCGCCTGTGACTGGGCATCTGACCTCCTTGAAACTGACTTACCGCTGAGGTTTCTTGGTACTGGCCCTGCTGCTTATCTGCCAAGAAGTGAAATGACGGACGAGCGTCCCTAAACTTTAGTGAGAATGGCAAGTAAAGTACCCAAGAAGCTGCTGGGGCCCGGCCGCCGCCCGGTGCAGTGCTGGAAGGGGAAACTTGTTTTGCTTTGAGGTCACCCTCTGTGCAAATGGACTTCAATCAGGGTGAAACCAAAGCTCTCACGACAGGGCATGCAACACTGAAGCCACGAACATGCTGCTCCATCTCCTCACTGCTCCAAAGGCCAGGCAGGCTCTTCCAACAGGTACCAGGCTTAGAACTGAAAGCAAGAAAATGTTCTCTCTCCTCCCTAAACTCTTTTTAAAAACAACACTTTCAACCTCAAAACCTCTGAAATGTAGTGTCTAAAAAAGCCATTTCCTTAATATTGGAGTGCCAAGCACTTCAGGCAGTGACCTGGCTGCTGCTGAGTATGTGCATCTGCAAGGTTTTAATTGTGTACCAGGATCAGTAAACATTTTTGGCCATCCCACCAAAATATATTGATTTATCTTGGAAATTAGATATATTACATATATATGCATATATATGTGTGTGTGCATATATATTACTGTCCTCACACTTTACACATTATATATGTTATAGACATCCTTCAAAGTTAAAATAAGATACCACGGTGTATCTTCAAATAGTAAAATTTAAACGATTGACAATACCAAGTGGGCGAAGATGTGGAACTCCTGTATGTTGCTGGGTGCAATGTAAGATGATACACTTTTAAAAACAGTTGGGCAGTTTCTCCTAAAGTTAAACTATATACTTACCCGATGACCTAGCAGTTTCACTCCTAGGGAGTTATCTAAGAGAACTGAATATATATTTCCGCACAAACGTTTATGCATGAAAACCTGGAAACAACCCAAATCTCCATCAACAGATGAATGGATAAACAAATCGCAGTGTGACCAAACAATGGAATGCTATTAAGCAATAAAAATGAATGAACTACTGATACATGTAACAATACGGGTGAATCTCAGGAACGTTATGCTGGGTGGAAGGAGCCAGACACAAAAGAGCATATACCAGATGAATCTGTTCACGTGAAATTCTAATACAGGCAGAACTAATCTATGGAGATGGAAGCAGGTCAGTGATTGCCTGAGGGTGGGTGGTGGTGAGCAGGGGGAGGGTTTCTGGGTTGACCATCAAGAGGCATGAAGGAAATTTGGGGGTGATGGAGATTTTCTGCATCTTGATTGTGGTGGTGGTTACGTGGGTGTATATGTTTATTAAAATACATAAATATACACTTAAAATGCATGTTTCATTATATGTAAATTATATAAGTAAAGATGATTTTTAAAAACAAAAGTAAACTATTCAACACTATACAGAAGTCAGTGCAATAAAGCAAGAAAAAGATATAAGATTGAATAGGAGGGAAAAATGAAATAAACAGTATTTTTATTATATATTTTTCACTAATGGCACATGAAAACCTAAAGAGTTATGTGATTGAAAATATTGATTTAATGTTTTGTGATAATGTGATTAAAAGGTCTGGTTGTATGTGAAGTTTATTTTGATACTTGGTTTTGAGGACTGCCATAACGGAGAACAACAACACAGAAAGATATGTAAATTCAAATGGAAGAAAGGCAAATGGATTAAGCTAAGTAAATCATTATACTCATTTTTCAACCCATCCACCAATTATGCAAAATACTCAAAATTCAGTTAATACGTGTCTCTTTCTCTTATGTCAATCAGAAGGTATTGCACTTTTACATTTTTAAGAAATAAGGTTAAAATTACTAAAATTATTTTTGGAAGATTTTTTAACAAGTTAGGAAAATTGTATTTCCAAGTTCTGAAAACTTTGCAGATGAGACTTTTTATCATTTTCATCAACAAAATCACACAACAGTGAAACAGTCACAAATAACCATTTTCAAAATGTTCTTTCCATAACTTGTTTTTTTTTATAGTTCCTCTCTCCTTCATTATCAAAAGTCATTTTTACCTTGGGAGGGCAAATTAAGTTTATTTTTTTCAAAAATATCTACTAGGTAGAGATAATTCTAATAGCTACTTGTCATCACAGTAAATTTTTTAAAATTGCAGCTCTTGTGTTTTATTAAACCAGTAAATTCCATGATTCAGCTGTAAGTGGAGCAACTCTTGTAAATGCTTTGCTCTGAAGTAACTGGTAAAGACCCACTGCTACAAAAATTTCAAGGACAGGATATTCATCACTATTACAGGGTGGTGGGAAGATGGAGAAGTGTGGGAAAAATGTAATTAATATAACCTATGGACTATAGTTAACAGCAATACTGTAATATTTTTGCATCAATGCCAAAGATATACTGTGTTAATAACAGGAGGGTATGGAAAAAAATGCCAAATATATGTTCTGGATCATAGTTAGTGGTAATAGTCTGATGATATTATCTCATAATCTGTAACAATACACCAAGAACAGTGTGGTGTGTTGATGAAAGGATGTTGCATGGGAATTCCACGAATGTGCAAGATTGTTTTGTAAGTTCACAACTTCTGTAATAAAAATATATTTTTTAAAAAGACAAAAATTTCAAGGATACTCCCATATTATTACAAAGTACTATAAACTATCCTTTAAAGGTCCTTTTCAACGTATAAAATTAACCATATTGGTGATATCCCATCACTGTAAGTGGACTTCTAACTTAAACTACTTGCCTCTAATAACTTGCTGATGAATGATGCTGTGAACAAATTTCACATGTGGCTCCATATCTGAAACTTTCTCTTTATGTAAAAGTTTTAAAATTCCCCTCAGAGCAACTGCTCCATCAGTGGTTACATTTACACAGTTTTCCCATGAAACACTGATTTTATTAAAGATTATGTGATCTTCTCCAATACATCATTTCTTTCATTGGCTCAGAAAAAAGAATTTCTTCTGGTATTTGTTTTTGAAAGAGAACCTAGAATATAACATAACTCATGTTAGAAACATATGTACTTAATATACATGTATAACATAATTTTTCTGAATTCTTTTTACAAATCATCAATATTTTCTCTGCATTGTCAAGAACAGTTGCTGACAAATGAATATATTTTCATTTTCCCCATTTCCGTCTGTTATTTCAGCCATTTTTACCACAAAGGGAAGAACAAGTATTTCTCATTGGCTTTTACCTTTTGTTACGTAAGGAATCTCAAAAGTGGCTTATAATGTTTGGAGAAATTTTATGAAGACGTAGATTGAGTAATGCATAACTAAACATTGCTCAAAAAAATTATAAAAGTTCATCTTCAAATCTCAGATGCTGAGTTGTTTAAAGGTCTTGCAAGTCCTGGTGCTTTTAACTAGTACAAAAATACCATTAATGATATTTGGAGTAACTATGTATTTCAAACAGTCTTCTTGTTAATTTTGAACTTTTTAAGCTGTCTTCTCTTGAGAATTAGATATCCATTATTTTTGCATCAAAATAGACCTGGTTAAAGAATTGGTGTTGAGAAGGGTCAGCCCTGCCATTTTCTTACTGTTTGCTTGTGTCTGTGTTAGGACTCAATGGGCATGTCTCATCGACTGAAAGAGGATGGTAAAGGGTGCTACGTAGGAAGAAAATGTGTGTCTGGAACTCCCCAGTAGCTTTTTATTTTCCTCACACCGTGACTGCCAGGCCTGTGAGTAGCAATACAATGTAGAGGTTCAGAGTGTGGGCTCGGGAGTCAGAGTGTCTGGGCACAAGCCTGGCTCCACCACTCATAAGCTACGTAAACTCGCCGCACCCTGGTTTCCTCATACACCATATCAACAGATCTAGCCAGCCTTCTCTTCAAAATATTTCCAGAATCCAGCCACTTCTCACCCCCACCGTCGCTCTCTGTCAGGCTAAGCCGTCCCTTACCTAAATTAACGTTGGCTTCTCGCTAGTTCCCTTGCTTGTAGCCTTGTTGCTCTTGCTCTGTTCACATCGCTGCCAGAGGAATTCTTGTTCAATGATTTTTTTTTCTTTTTCTTTTAATTTTTTTAATTTTTAAAATTTTTATTTTATTTTATTTAGTAATTCTTTAAAAGTACAAGTTAGAACCTGGTTCTTCTCTGCCAAACCCTCCAGTGGCTTCCCATCTCGCCCCAAGTATCATCCAGAGGCCTAGCCGCAGCCTGCGGGGCCACTCCCAGCTGGCGTCCTGCCTCCTCTGTGACTGCGTTCCCCACCTCCGTCACCCTTGCGCACTCTCCTCCAGTCTTTCTGGCCTTATCGCTGTTCTCAGAAGCCACAAGTACACTTCAACCTCATGACCTTTGCTCTGTTCCCATGAGTAAGCACAGGGCTAGCGCTCACTTCATTCAGTTCTCATCAGTCCTTAACTTAAAAGAAAGGTCTTCTTTGACCACCCTCTCTAAAGCAGCCTGCCCTTTGGATCATTTCCTATTCATTTATCCTTTATGACACTTTATATCTAACATATTTCAAGTCACTAGCCTGCTTGTCTGTCTCCTACCACTAGCCCAGGGGTTTACAATCAAGGGTGATTTTGTCCCCACCCCATATGTGGTAATATCTGGAAGCATTTTTGGTTGTCACAACCAAGGAAAGAGGTGCTACTGGCATTTCACGGGTAGAGGCCAGAGATGTTGCTAAATGTCCTGAAATCCCCATCCCACCCCAACAAAAAAATTATCTGCTCTAAAATGTCAATAATGCTGAAATTAAGAAAGCCCACTGTAGACCATGAGTAGCGTGAGAGAGGGACCCGGTTCGTGTTGTCCCGGTGTTTACAACTGTGCCTGCACATAGAAAGTGTGCAGTGCTTGTCTACTGAGTGAGTGAATACAATGAGAGTGTGGTAAAGCCTTAGCAGAGTGGCTGGCAAATAGTAACTATTCCTTCAACACTTAACAAATATGAGCTTTACAGTGTGCCAGGCACTGTGCTAACTTGTGAGAATGTAACAGTGAGCAAGACAGCCTAGGTTCCTGCTCTTCTAAAGTTTATCTTTTAGTGGACATTGATATTTCATTGTTATTATTTAGTTTGCATCAGTCACCCTGACACTACCTATGGTTTGACGTGAAGCCATGGTTTTTTGTTTTGTTTTGTTTTCAATGATATGATTTTTATTTTCAGAGATGTTCTGGAAAACTTGGAGCTTTTAAGGTTACTGGATACAGCCTGGTGTAGTATATATAAGAACTGTAGAATCTGGAACCAAACGGCCTTGGTTGCTATTTGGGCTGCAGCACTTAAATGGGTGTATCGGTCAGATAGGCAAGGTTATGCTACAATGATAAAAGGTTCCAACTTCTCAGGGCTTGTAACAACAAGAGATTTGTTTTTTACACATCAGACATGTACATGGCTAGGACTTATTTTATTGACTAGGGCAAGTTACATAACCAAGACTGTGAGTGGGGCAAGAAAATATAATTTTACTCCAGGAAGGTGGAAGGGAATGTTTATAAACACTAGGCTACCAATTTGGTTTCCTCATCTTCAAAAATCAGTCTAATTGGTACAGTCTATTGGTCAGACTTCTTTTGCTTGCATATCATAAAAGGGTATCTCACATTGTTTAAAAAAAAAAAGTTGGGGGGTTTATTGGCTTTGATAACCAGTCAGTCCAGAAAATGAGTGACTTTGGTGATTCAAAGGAAGTTCTCTTCACTCCCTCTCTCACCTACCCTCCCTTAGCTCTGCTTCTCTCTGTGTTGGAGTCTTTCTTCCGCATGTGGAGGGAAAGACCATTGGCAGCCCCTAAATCACATCTAGTCTGATCCATGACTCTGAAAACAAGTTACCTTCTCCTGGAGGCACACATTGAAAAAAACCCAGGGAAACATTTTGATTGGTGCCTCCCCTGAACCAGTCACCGTTGCCAGGGGAGTGCTCTGCTGGCCAGGACCTGGGTCACACGCCCGCTTCTGTGGCTGGGGTAAGCGAGGGGCAGCGGTGATCAGCAGCCTCTGACCCACAGGATCAGAACGGGGAGTGAGAATTTGCCAGAGGAAGAAAGGATCCTGCACAGGTGAAGTCAGCAGCGGGCTAGCACACATACATACCTCACTTATCACTCTAAGCAGAGAAAGCATGGGAAAGCGTTTTGTTAACTGTAGAGCATTGTCCAATGCTAATTGCTGTAATTATTCCTTTCGAGTTGAATAAAAAGCCACATTATTTACTAGGGTAAATTAATGCTGGTGTCAGGCAACTATTGTTCCACACATTTAGGTAGGTGAGTGTAAAGTTGCAATGAATCGGCAGGAGGTTACCAGTAAATCGAGTAAGTCAATGACAGAAACAGTTTAGTATTGAACCCAGAAGTGGTGCTTGTTACTTAGGAATGCAGCTGCATCTACAGGATGACAACTATACAGCTGTAATATGAGGAATTCTGCAATATGTATTTGCTACTGTGTCCCTGGCTTGGTGCTAGGAGGTATTCTAGAAGAATAAGACATAGCCCGTCTCATGAAGAAATTTTCTACTCCAACCAGATCCCCATAGCTCCAAATATGCAGATTACGTCAAGGAAGGCCCAGGACAAATTGATTGAATTTTTCACTTTTCCTCCTGATGCCTTGACAGTCTGTTTCTCATACTTACTGAATGATGTTTAATTTAAGTCGTGTGCTCGAGGCAGCGAGCTCGCCATTGCAGCTGTGCACAGTTTGTTTGAAAGGGCTTTCGCGGCAAGGCCAGAGGCAGGAAGCCCACTGCCGTGATACCTTGATGAATGGATCCCTGGGGAAGGAAGCGCCTTTATAATGAAGTCACAAACGAAATCTTCATAAATCCCCAGAAGCCCGGCGGCTTGCATGTGTGAGTGCAACCAAAATACTTCCAGAACTACCCTGTTGGAGGTAAGTAAGGCCAACTTTAGGCAGAATCTTTTAAGAATCTGACTGCTGTGTCTCCAGGCACCATCCCTCTAATCACCTCCCCTTGCACAGATACACACATGTGCATGCACACACACACACACACACACACCGCTCTGTTGTGACCCCCGCTCCCACTTACAGCACTCAATACCTCCTACGCGTCAGACCAAAACAGGGAAAAAGAAATAATTGCCACCTTCCTTTGTTGATTGACCAACTGGCTTACTCTTGTGTTAATGAATTTCACCTACGCAGTCAGTACTGCATTTTTAGGTCTTGGTCTAGAACTGTGGTGGATGACAGCTTGTGAGAAAAGTGGTGGGAGGTGCTGTGATTATACTTAACCTTGTTGTGGCAACAGTCCTGAAGTGATGGGATTCACTCATTTTAGCAAGAGTGGAGCACAGTGACATGGGATCCATCTCTTGGTGAGCACCCACTTCCCAGAGCCTTAATTGACAAGGGGCTTTCCCCCCTCCCCCCAGCCCCCCACAGCTGACATCCAGAATAGCCCAGTCCCTTGATCTTCACTACATTCCAGGAACCGGAGTTGCCTCCATGGTGGCGAGGATTCACTGACAGATGTTTCCCTACCCTTACCCTGACTGGTAGCCTGGCACCTGTGCCTAATCCAGGGCAGGCCTGGGTGACTCAGGGCCCTACTTGCCAGATGCAAGAAGCCAGAGGAAAGAACCAAATCCCTGCCCACCATCCCAAATGCCAAGGGACAAAGCCAAGAAGCACTCCCAAGCAGGGGGTGAAAAGCTTGACAGGATTGAAATGATCAACAAGAGCTGAGGTTTGAAACTAGGGATTCAAGCAGCCAGAGAAGACAAGAGCGAGAAACCATGAATCAAAATGGCAACAAGGAGTTGTCTGGGCCAGCACCAGAGTTAGCAGGCTCTAGCCCATAGCTGACTTCTAGAAGTTTGTGGCACAAGGACTGACATAGAATGGGCATTAACCCCATCATCGTATGTGATTTATTCAAAATCGGGGCTTTCCCTTTCTTGTCTTGCTGTCTTGTCTGGTTCATGATATTGTGATGTTACTTCCTCTGCTCAAAATGCTTCTGCCGCCATGTGCAGCTGATGAGCTCCCACTTCCTTCCAGATTTTACTAACATGTTACTTCTGATGTAAAAATCTCCCTGAGTATATTTTAATTTAGCTCTACAGACATCCAACTAGATTAAGTTCTATGTGAATAGAGACATGTCTTTGTACTTTCTGAATCCCAAGAGTAGTACGTTCTCAATCAATGTTTATTCAATGAATGTTTTGAATTGGGTTACTCAAAGTCCTTCTTTGAACTCACTTAGTTTTTACGGCCATCCATGTGTCTCTCAGATTCTGCCTTTTATCTAGGGAAATGCACGGTGCATAGCTCAATGCCTTCAGTAGTACAAGCAGTTCAGTGAAATGGTTAAGAATGCAGACTCAGGCACCAGATTTCTTGAGTTTAAATTCTGACTCCACTGCTTACTGGCTCAGGGGCCCTTGGAAAATTACCAAACCTCTTGGAATTCCAGTTTCCATGTTAGTAAAATGGGAAAATAATACAGCCTAATTAATAGGGTTGTTGATTAAATTAATTAATACGTGTAATACATGTGAGACAGGGCATGAACAAATGAGCCCTGCGTTGGCGTTCGCTGTTCTTTTTGACTCTGGGCATCTCTGCCTCCTTCACCAGTCTATTATGGGCAGGGACTGCACTCGGTCATGTTTATAATGGCATCACCTCATATATAGCAGAGCGCTTTGCACCTGATACATAATCTTGCAATTGAATTGATAAAAGTATAAGGCAGAGACAATTCAGAGCGATACTGGGGCTGGAATTGAAATTCTGCGTGCATTTGCAAGATAGTGTATTTGATAGATTATACTTTCTCATGCCATTCTCTTAGTTGGGCCCCAAAGATTTGCCTGGGAGGAATTTGAAACCACTTCGTTGTTTGCTCTCTCCCTGAGCTTTCCAGCTTTCTTAGAAATGCCTAGGGAATTTTGGTATTACTTATACAAACGTGGCTTTGTCTCCAGGTATAGAGAAAGCCTTCAGCCTGAGCCTCTTACCTTTAGTTACTGGCATAATTGAATGTTGCAGTTCTGTGGCTCTCTACTCAGTTGTGATATTATCAGTGAAAGGCAGGAAAAAGAAGGGAAGAGCAATGTGATATTTCTTCCTTGGAGGCCTGGGTGGGCCATCTGGCAATCTTTAAATCTGGGTGCCAGATTGAATAACATGCTTTGGGTGACTTTTTAAATGTATTATTCAGGGGAGATGTTGTTTTAACCTCTGAGCTTCATACAACTTCCTAGCTGATGGAACTCTTTTTCTCTCCTGTGCTTAAAAATTATGTGGAACACAGCTCAATGGAGACCAATAAATCAGCATGAGAAGTCCCCCAGCTGGTCTGAAAAGTAGCTAATGATGGAAAAGGTGGTTGAATTATTTTGCATCAAGCAAAGAGAAGAGGAAAAAAAGGGCAGTTGTTAATTCAGCAAATTTATGAGGCACAGTCTGAATCCTGAATGAACCAGCAACCTAGGCTCCTCCTCTTCTTTCAACAACAGGGGAGGTCATCTCCATGTGGGAGTCTGTTGGTAGAAGGAGAAAATGCTTACCTGGGGCACAGCCTTGACTTTGTTGCTCATTGATTTTATGAAATCAACAAGTCACTCCACTTCCCTGGGCTTCAGTTTCCTTTTCCTTTCTTGTACAATTAGGTTGTTGTCCCCTGTGTGCTTTTACTTCCTCCATCACATTTTATAACATATAGACCCTCAGTCTTCTGTCCATAGGCTAAATAGTCACATTCACTCTAGGGTCTGACAACCCAGCATTCAATTACTCTGTTGGAGCTCAGTGGCAATATCTGTATCTTCTAAATTATGTCTCAGACTGTACTCAAGGTTGAATGAGACCCTGATCGTATTTTCCAAGCAAGCCATATGAAACAAGAGATCTGCGAGGTCAGCTCTACTTCTTAATACTGAGAAATCATCTGAATGACTCAGCAAAAAGGTGTCTCCCATACATTAGTTCAAAGACTTTTCATTGTCATTGTGCAAGTGTGTCTTTGTGAATTCTTGGAGGAGAACAGAAATTGAGCAAAGGAAATACAGAGAGTGAAAAGCATCCATGGACTTCACCTTTCAACTCAGGGCTTCTTACCAGCAGGACATTGATAAATGACAGAAACGTGCTGTGGAGTCTTCAAGAAAATACATCAGCAGGACATTTTTCAACCTGATCTTTGTGGAAATACTCTGAGGTGGCAACAAATCAGTTAAGGCACTGACTGGTGATGAAATTATCTTTGGCAAAACTTAGCTGAGTCAATGTGTGATTTGGATCATCTTGGAAGAAAGGTGCTTTGGAAGTGGGAAGTGATCTGGGTCACCCTGCCCAAGGAGTGACAGAATTTCTCTGAAGCAAGGGGATGGGAAAGGAATTCTGAAACCTCTAGTCTTGCCATATAATCCCTGTAATGTGAGGGAGGTATTGAAAAGGAGGAGGGAGAGCACAGCTAGACTCAACATTAAGACCCAGACTCAAAGAGTCTATCATATTTAAAACTCAAAGTCAATTTTATTCAGATAAAATTTCTTATGAGAGCCCTGCTGTTCCAATGTGCTTATTCTATTAGTCCCTAATTACAGTCACTTCATAAGGAATTCTGCATGAGCTAACACTTTTTTTTAGATCTGTTTTTAATTGTCATGAATATTTCCATCCATTAAATACACTGCTTGCTTGACCGTTCAGAAACAGGCCTTTTTTCATGAGCGGCTTTTTTAGACTAGGTACTCCTCTTCTTAAGAAGGATATGGAGAAAAGAAAATTCAGAATGCCTTGGCTACATTTTTGTGGCATATGCATTTTTATCATCTCTCACTATGGAAGAGCAATTCCATTTGCTCAGCTGCTGTCTCAACAAAGCTCTGCAAAGCTGGCTGTGGATACTGCCTCTAGAAATTCCCAAATCACTCGTCACCCTGAAAGCCAGGGATGAGCTAATTAGCTGAATTTGAGATTTGAGGAGAAGCCATTTGAGAAGATGAAACATTTGAGGTTTGGTAAAACCTGAGCCAGTTTTATACTCTCATGATTTGGGGTGGAAGATGAAATCCAGATAACACGGACTCCTTCGGTTTTAAATTGTCAAAATGTTGCTGTATTAGAATTATTTCAGAGACACACAGATTTTTTTAAACAAAGCTCCTCATTCTATTTTTACCTATAACCAGTTTACTTGCATTATTTTTATAACTACCAAGCCAGCAAAATCAAGCTTAAAATTTGTCGGTCATTTATATACGTTGAAAACTGAAACTTCAGTTAGTCCTTTGGTTTAAAATTTTAAATCACTTTTGCTATTAAAAAAAACCCAAAAACCTCAGTTCAGCCAAGAGGTTAAATTACAATAAAGAAACTGGGTGACCTTGATAAAATTATTTAATCAATTTAAATTTCAGTTTTCATATCTATAAAGTAGACACGATAGGATGATGATAATACCTCTCTCACAGTGCTGTTTGTGGGGTAGGCATGAAATAATAAATGGGACACTCTTTGAAAGGTAAAGTTCTAAAAATGTAGTAGATTTTACCAAAAGCAAAGCTTCCAAAATATAACTATATAACTATACTATGTATTGTTGATATATCTGCCCATAGGAGGCAAATAAGGAATTAATTTTTTATCCATGCACTAATATTCCTCTAAGCCCATAATTACACTGGAGACTCATGGCTCTCTATACTTTGAAGATTGCTCATGGACGGGAAAAAATTTCCCAGTGGGGAAATTTACACATTTGTATCAAAGGGAGGTGTAGGTTAGGGAAGAGACTCTTCAGTGCTCCACCTAGCCTTCTAGCACAGCCCACACATAGCCCAATTATATATAGATATATAGGTAGCAGGAGGGTAGAAATTGATCTGAGTTCTCAAACTACATGATTCTGGTATGTTTATCATGGTTGGAGGGCCCCTGCTATAAGTAACTAAAAATACCAGTGGCTTCACAGGCAAGGGGGTTTTCTTTCTCTCGTGTAAAAAGTCTATAGGTGGGGAATCTAAGGCTATATGGCAGTTCCACAAAATGTGTAGAGCCCTAGGTTCTTTGCATTTCCTACTCCACTCTCCTGGTCTATGACCTATATCCTGTAGGTCACTTCAAGCTCCCAGGTGGCTGCTGGAGTTTCAATCCATGTTCCAGGCAATAGGAAGGAGGAAGAGAGGACTCAAAACTGTCTTTCCCTGCTTTTCTCTCCCATTTCCAAGAAGCCTATCTAGAAGTCCCTCCTTATAATTTATGCTTATATCTCATAAGCCATTGTCATTAGCCAGCCACACTTAGCTGTAAGGGAAATGTAGTATTTTAGTTGTCACATTCGTAACCCTAGTAATAAAAGGGTTTTGTTAGTAAGAAAAAAGGCAAGAACGAATGCTGTATAGGCAACTGGTATTCCTCATAACATTGGGCTTTCTGGAAAGGAAAACATGGCCAAGGAAGATGAC
>PVKH010019581.1:0-14816 GCA_004027955.1 Chaetophractus vellerosus
AGGACACACAGCAAGAGCAAGCAGAAAGGCGGGGGGGGGATATGTAATGAATAATAAAAAAAAATTGAAAATTCACAATGAAGGAGAAACTATTATTTTATTTGGCTATTTAGCGCACAAAGGGAAAAATGCAAGAGCTTTGTTAGAAACATTTATAAAATGAATTTTATTTTATAATGTTCCATTCCTGTAGGTATTTAATTTTTCAATTTTTTAGATAAAGCATTCCAATTAAATATGCAGCATTAATTAGAATAAAAAATAAAATAATACATAGATTTGAAAGCCTACCTAGTTATATATCAATTTCTGATGAATGACCTAATTAAGCATCAAGTTATTTGCTTATTTATGGCATAATTGGGGCATTACATTTACTTTTTACAATAATAAATTGAAAGAGATGTTACTAGAGATATAGGTATTGAAAATGTTTTTTTAGATTTTCTTCATTATGGACTTTTTAAGGGGACCAGGACATGCTGCTTTCCACAAAGAATTCATCCTCACACCAGAAACAACAAAGTCGGTCCTGGTAGAAACTCAACCAGAAATCCTAGGCCCTTCTGTGCACATAGTCTTTTGAGAAAGGACAGAATCATATCTCAATCTCCAGGCACACTTGGTTCTTGGAACCACGAATGATCGCTGCACAGGTTACCAATTCATCGTAAATGTGGTGTTTTTAAGTGTGAGGTGGACTTCTGTCTTACAGGAACAGGATTGATAGTGGCAAGTCATTCCTCAGAGGTCACTGAATAATTGTCAGATGACCTTTATTGGTATCCACATCATTTTATTCGTATTGGCATTGCTTAAGGTGGCCCAGTAATGTTCGCCTGGGATTTATAATAAACAAAACCGTGCATTGCATGCAGCGGTTGGTTTAGTTGAAAAAGGTCCTGTTGTTGACTAGAAAAGTGGGAGTATTAATTTATTTTGTAGCTGTGTACAAAGTAGTGGATTGTGAAGGATGCAGGAGGATATTGGTAAAATTTAAGTGAGAAACAAGGCCTTTCCCATGAAAGCAGTTGGCACTTATAAAGGAGCATCTAAGCTTTTGAATTTGAGGGAAAAATGAGTTGAGAATAGAAAGACTGTCAGCAGGGTGTCACAATAAACAACCACAAGGTTTGTGCCTTGATACTTTGGGAAACAGAAATGGTAGGCGTCAACGGAAGAAGAGAATGGATTAGATGTCTGGAGACTGGGCCTTCAAAACTGCTCTATCTGGTTTCCTCTGGCCGGTTCTCTATGGACTTCAATTTCTTTATTAAAAAAGAAAAAAAAATCCAAATAAGTGAAACATTCTTGGATGCTACCTGTGGGGGTGGATCTGCAATGTAAGGTTAGTGATTTTCGTTAGATTTTAATTAGTTCTCAGATGAGCTACAGAGATGAAAGAATATAGAAAAGCGTTCAAGGAGAGGTAATTCTCCGCCTTTACCCCATTGTTTTTTAATAAACATCATATAAGTAGGCTTGTTTCAGATGTTTAATAAATGGCCTGTAAAAAAAGTAAATCAGGACATAGTGCTGTCTAAATTGTTACTTGGAAAAGATATTTTGATATCCTTTACTGTCATTGTCACCATTCCTCTAAGTCAGTTTCTTCCCTTTTTTGTTAAATAATTCATTAATGCCTTTTTTAGCCTGTGCCAAACATTAGGGTGTAGAGAAGGGTAAAGAAACCTGTCACCTTGAAAATGAAAAAGGTAGAATATGCCTTCTTAATCCTTAATGCCATTCCAGTTATTTCAGGAGGCATTATAATTAACATTGGAATTTCAATATCATTCTGTTTAATAATATGTTGTCCAGTCTCACTATTAGCAGTTACTATGAGAGCAGGGCAATAGAACTGTGGTGTGACTAAACCCACTGATGCCATTTCTGGGTCTCTGCAGGAAACTCTAATAGGTGTCACACTGCTAGTAGCAAAGTCTTCTAAGCATATCTTGGGCTAACAGAATCCCAGGTAGAGTTGTATAATTTAAGATTCTTTTCTGTGGCAGGTAAAATGTTAGTGAGGCTCCATGTGTAAGTCATTGAGTTTTTCAGCATCTTGTTAAATGGCAATAATTTTAAAATTATTTTTCCTAAGACCATCTTCATAGGTTTTGAATATTTCAATGCTTAGTTTGATTGTTGTCTGTCTTTAAGTTTCCCAATAAAGGCCTTAGTGTTAAAGATATAACTTAACTATATTTAATAGTACTTCTTTTTAATATGCCTCATCAACTCTTCGTGCTTCTTTGTGGTCTTGGCTCGCAGACACCCTGTTAATGAAAAAGCTGTTTTTATTGTTTACTTAGAAGCATCCCTCTAATTTGATGATTATTTGGTCATTATTATATTTACTACTTTCATCAGTTACAAAAATCTGTTACATTTAAAGAGTGATGGAGAGAAAGCTATTCCTGGCAATGTTAGTGATTTTTAAAGAACAAATCAATTGTACTATGCCTGGCACATAGTAGTGTCAGTCAATCTTTGAATAAATGAATATTGTATTTTGAAGTAATACATGGGTATAATAAGAATCATACTTTCAGAAAAGGCCTAACTGCATAGAAACCATACCTCAAGAAGGGCTTGAGATAATCAGTTTTATTTAGACTGTCATTTCTTATTGAGTTTCCAATGAGAGAATGATTGCCCTGAAATATAGCACAATGGAGGCTTCCTCTGTTTAACAAAACAAATCAATGGTACTAAGAATCCACCCTGAAATGAACTCTTTTTGTACTCTATTCTTGGCTATCCCTGTAGAACATCAATTACTTTTGCTTTCAAGTGAGGGGAGTCATTTAAGGGAGGGTATACAAAATTTAAGGGTCAAAAGCTTCCTCTGTTTTAATTAATGTTCCATTCCAGCCCTAGCACACACATACTGGAGTGGGTTTCCTAAAGGCAGTGGCTTTAGTGCATTTTATTAAATGGACCACCTTTTAAAAATGAAATGTCAAATACAAACATAAAACTTAATTTGGCAAGAGATATGTGCATGTATATACTTAGCATTGCTTTTAATTAATTCTGTTGACTCATAAGATGATGCAGAGAATGAGTGCTTTCCTTATGGATAATAAAACAGCTATTCAGCTTCTCACCAACTAGACATAGGGAGCCTCAGGGGAGATCCAAGGCATCACAGACCTTGGGTCAGGCTTCAGCTACTCCTCTTTGGTAAATATCATGATCTCCATGCCCACGGGTGATACTGGTTGGGTCACATGGCATTGGCCATAAATAAGTTTCATCACCTGCTTATGATCCTGCATCAAGTAATTTGATTTTACCGTGGGAAAATAACTTTGCAAATTTTAATGTGCAATTAATAATACAATTCTACAGTTGCAAACTTTCCTTACCTGAAACATGAAGGCAACAGATGTAGTGATGCTACTCTTCCTCCACTTCCTTGATTCTCTGTGTGAAGAGCTACACTTTGGGGGGTGGGGTTGGGGAGGGCAAGAGGGAAGGCAGAGGGAGGCTTATCTAAATCACCTAACTGCTGAGCATGGACATGGATATAATTATAGGCCTATTGAACAGAGAAAGTGTACACATCAGGATTGAATTCCGTTCCTTGAGCTATCACCAATCCAGGTCAATAAAGTTAGCATTTTTGAGCATTATCACTCTCTGCCTTTGCTTGTTATCTAGACTCTACTCCCCTGCTTATTATACTACCATGCTGGTCTTCTCTCCTATTGCAGGACCTTTTTATCTGCTGCTCTCCTGTCCTGGAAGCTTTTGCTCTCAACTCTTCTCATGGCTGCAATCTGGCTCTCAGCCCTGTCACTGTCCTTACAGTCTGGAAGGGAACATAAGACATCCTCTCATCAAGGTTGCCAGAGACACCTTCTGAATCCAACAAGCCATTTTTCAGGTCTTATTTTCTAGCACTCTCTCCTTCAAGTCTATTCCTTGGCTTCTGAAAGAGCTAATGCTCCTGGTTCTCTTACCCTTCAGACTTCTCTTTAGGTTTCCTTCCTCTGACCATGTTTTGAGTACTGGTGTTCCTCTGGCTTCAGCCCACTCCCTACTGCTCTTTTTTCATGGGTGACTTTATTCATATTTCCATTAACCTCCCACTCAAATCAGACCTCCCAGACTCCCTTAGATCCCACACATCCAGTTGAGAATCTCTGCTTTTACTTCATATTTCTTGATACTGCCCTTTTCTCTCCCTCCTTTCTACTGCTAATCAATGTCTATTACTAAACTAATAATCTGTCATCATCTCCTTCATTACTGCAGTAGCCACCTATATTTAGTTTTGTCCATATTAAATTCTTCTGGCACACATTCAGAATGGTCTAATGTAAAAATCAGACTTTAGCAGTTTCCCCAAAACTCTCCAATTTATGCCTAGACCCTAGCATAATGCCTAGCACAGAATAGATACTTATTGTTTGTTGAATGAATGAATGAAGAATGAAGACCAGCAGTCTCTCAATATCCAGTGTTGGAGCATATGGATTCTAGACTATATTGTCCACAATCCTTTGAAGATTTCATGTATCATCTGAACCTTTTGTTTCGAAGTTTTGCTTGGAAGTTCATAAAACCAGAATGATTCACGTTAGTATGGTGTTATAGTTTATACCTATAAGAACAGATATAGTTCCTATGGTGAAAATAAAGTTTAGGTACCTATTTTTTTGTTTGTTGTTTAGTTATAACCTATTGCATTATTATATGAAGACTTTCTCAAGAGACTGCTTCACAAATAAGTTTTTCCCCCTTACACTAAAAGAGAAAAGTGAATGTCACCTTAGTATATCTGCATTTATGTAGCTGGATTTCCATATTATGGGAAAAAAAAGATTCCTTCTAATCGCATTTTGACAACTGGTGTTTTCATTGCTGTTCTTTAGTGTTTTGTAAATATACTCTGTTTTAACAAAGAATGATCTTGTAAGTCTGCTTAAAAATAACTTGTGAAAAGAATATGTGATGATATAATTACATGTTTAAACATATTTGTTAGGTTAGAGGCAGGGAAATGTGTGCATAACTTTTTTTACTTATTTTTATTTTTTGTACAATCCTTCACTATACTCTTGCCTTGCAATTTTTATATTGAAATATTTCAGCATTTTCACAGTTGAGATCCAAACTGTGTTTGCACTGAATAGGCAGAGTTTTACTGGGGCATATCAGGGTATTATTTTTTAAAAAAAGACTTTAGTTTTTGTTAAAGAACTCATGTCATATCCAACCTCTTAGGGTTCAGAGAGAGCAAATGCAAGTGGGAATCTTTGGAAACAGGTTTATTAATTTAGCTTATGCAAACTTTTTTTTAACTTCAATTTTAATTTAATAGAATGCATTTAAGGAACTATGCACCTTTACTGTTGCATAGGAGTCTTCTTTAATCATGAGTGGCATCTTATTCCCAACAGTGAAGAAACAACAGGGTTGTAGAATATAATGAAAAAATTTAAAATAAACAACATTTGACTATTTCCCCTAGTATTTTGAAATTATTTCTACAATTAAAAATTAGCCTTACATCATGAGTTTAGGTAAAATTATCTTTATGATGTAAATGTAGTAGAAACAGTGCTTATAGACAAAACAATGCTTTACTAGTTTATGAGATTCTTCTTGAATCTGATGATTAAATCCTTTATAACATACTGACTAATTTAAGAAGATAGTAGGTCGAAAATGGCAAGTGTTATTTGGAGATGCTCCAGGACCATATTAATTCAATAATTTAGCTTATTTGTTTTATTATTAAGCTTATTGAAATCTGATCCCTTCTAGTGAATTGATAATTTAGAAACTTAAACATAGAGTATTATGAAATAGAAAGGATTGAGCTCAATGTTTGGCTAATCCTTGTACTCCACTAGAATATGAGGCCAAACTTTAATTTAGGGAATAGGCAGAGGCATCACAATATGCTATTCATCCTAATAAATTTAAACTTTTTATGTTGTAAGCTGCTCTAAGAAAAATTTGGGGCAGTTGATACTTCAGCCTCTTTTCCTCATTCCAGAGTGAGGAAGTTTAGCCTTGAAATAAACTAAAAGTCTTTGTACTTTATAACAATCTCCCAGTTAGACTTTATGGTCATTGGAGGCAGTTCAGTCATCTAATGAGCAAGAAGCTGACAAGAGCACAGCTAATTGACAAGAAACTTGGTTTCTGCTGGAAAGTGCCCAAAGTACCCACCTTTGCAATATATAGGTAACTGCAATGGATTTGCTTGCATTTTGTCTTCAAATATTTTTTGTATTTATCAACAAGGAAAACATATAAGCGGCATTTCAACTTTTTTCAGTTGACGGTATCACCTCTCTGTTTACCGTAACGTCCCCTACCCCCAACCTGCCAAGATCTTCTTGAGGGGAATACAGATGGAGAGAATGGGGCTCTGATAAAGGGGCCATGATGAGGAAAAAGCTCAGAAGGAGATCTGTAGTCTCCATCCTCCCTGTCCATTGAAACACCATTTCCATCTCCCCTTCTCCTTCTCCCAGGCCTTTTGGAGCTGCTGTGTAGCAAGGCCCCTGAAAGAACAGTGTGATTACTCTCTGAATCCAGATACTTTATTTTTCTATGACAGAACTAGAGACAATATCAGAGTCCTAAAACTTTTCCAACCTATTTTGAACCTAAATCATTTTGGCTCTAACAGACAAGCATATTATTTGTTCACACATAGTCTGGCTGCTTTTAGGCTCATTTGGGGGCTTGTAATAGCTTTGGATTTTGTTCCTTGGAGATGACAACCTAATATCATATTTTTAGTGGTTTCAAGTTTTAAGGCATTTTGGGATAAGCTTTATAATCATGTAAGAGTTGCAGGTCAAAGCAAGAAATAAGCACTATGGAGCAGGCAGATTCCTTCTTAGGCTAAAACGTGTATCTCTTAAAGGCTTATCTTACTAAGAGGGAAAGTCTTGATTTGCGATAGCATCACAAAGGAGAGAGGCTTATAAGAGATTTTGACAGCAGTAATTTTGTTTTCATAAATAAACAGTGCCTCAAGTCAAAAGCTGAGTGTAATACCGTGGAGAAGGCTAGTATAATGACTGGGTACAGTACTCAGGAACTATATACATGCATTTAGAGCAGCAATAGTTTCCCATTTAAGATTTGTTAGGAGCTATTACAGGTTTTATAACTCTGTTGACAATAATCCTACTGGGAACATGATATACTTATATAAAAATAATGCTTAATTTGAAAGCTCTCATTAGCTTAAAAGGCTAGTCAAATGGTGAGCTTTAAAAGCTGAGTCACAGTCTAATTTACCACCACAATTCACAGTTTCCCTCTTTATTTTACTTGGTAGATTAATCCCATCTCAGCATTGCCGTTAGGTGCCTGCCTTGATAGTGTGGAAAAATACACACAAACATCTGATATTTCTGAGCATATGGGTTGTGATGAATTTAAATTTGTTCTAACAGTGCATCTGTGCGTAAGCAGCTAAAGATTTATAGTTGTTTTTAAACTTAAGGATGAAGAAATTGACCACTATGGGCTAATTAAAAATAACACTCTCTGGAAAAGCAGGAGCTAAGTTGTTAAATGCCAGGGCACCAAGAGGCAATATTCTGTAATCTAAATTGGGTAATTTATATCTTTGTCACTCGAAGATTTGATATATATTTGAGTCAATGAATCATTCCACCAATATCCCATAACTAAAGCAAATTTTGTTTCCTTTTCACAGGCAGGGTTTTCGTCAATTGTATAATAAATCATCCTGCCTTTTCCTGAATCATACATAGGCTTAGGGAGGCTCTTACAGGCAGGATGAAATTCAAGTGAGGCTTTAGAGAAGAGTCTATACTGTTTTAAAAGAATACCAGAGAGGAAGATAGCTCATACTTCCGTGATTATGGTTTACAGTGCTCAAAAGATTATTATCGTGTGACTGTTTTTCAGTTTATCAATTTATCACTGAAGATTTATCTTGACTGTTTAGAAGTGTCGGGAATGAATTAACACCTCGATAACCCTCAATATCCAGGTAGAGGAGGAAACGCTGTTCTTCCTTGGAAAACAATTACCTTACAAGCACTTAGAGTTTACAAAGAACATTCAAGTATATTTTCTCTTTAGAATCTCACAATAACCCTGTATTATGTATAAGGATTATTCATTCCTAGTTTAGATCAGAAATTAGATTCAGAGAGTTTAAGTGACTTACCAAGGTTACATAGCTAATGAATAGAATAATCACAACTTGAGACCAGCTATTTTTACCCTCCGGACAATGCCCTTTGCACTCTGTCCTTTGCTGCCTCCTTGGCTTGCCTATTAAAATCTCTTACTATAAATAAGCATTAGGATGCTTTTGGGAAATTTGTTCCTGGGGGGAGATTTGAATTGACAATGTGGTTAGGAGCACTATTAACTTAAGTCTATGGCCTGAACAGAGGAAAGGAGAAAGAAATATCCAGGTTAAAGCAGCATTGGTCAGATGTCTGATGTAAACGAATTGGGAGTGATAGACATAGGGGACAGATCAGGACTAAGGTGGAATCCATCATTTCTAGTCCTGAGTATTCAGAAGACTAGGCTGTGTTTTAGGAAGAACAATAGAGTGGAAGCCTTAGATTAACTCAAGAAGGAAATGGTCACAACAAAGAAATCATTAACCTGCTTAAGATACACTATTCTGAAGAAATGAAGTTTGATGCCTTATTCACACTGTTGGTCAGGGAAGGACAAAATGGCTGGAACTTTGTGAGACTCAGATCTGATGACACTTCCAGATGTGGGTACTGGGGCATTTACAAGGTGCACATAAGAAGTGTCATGCCAGAGCAAACCAGGTAGGAAAAGAACCCCTCTCACAGAATCCAGGAGTCATTCCAGGGTGGAGTGCTGATAAAGAGAGGAATGAAAAACAGAGGGTTTGCAATAGGATAGTATTTTACTTAACAAAACCAACACTTCTATACCTCATACTATGTGCCAGACACTATTCCATCATCAACATTGAACTGAAAAAAGCAAAAACAAACTTTCACTCAAGGTAATTCTTGCTAAAATTTGCTGGAATTTTCTATAACCTGTGCTTAAATTCAGTGCTTTACTTGGTAGGTGGCTGCTTATTTATCATAATACCTGTAAAGCAACCGGTCCTTGTGAAATATTCTGGCAGTAGGCTTTGAAATTTAAGTTATATTAGGAGAACCTTAAGAGTTAGTAGAGACTCTCATATTCCTATTTGATTCTAAGTTGTGGCTGCTAAAGGTATTATATGAAATCTGAAAATTTGCTCATATCAGAGTCATTTGGCTATTGCTAGCCCTTGACCTGACTTTTAAGTACTTATATTCTTCAAAAAAGCTTGAGGGAAAAAAAAGTGATTTTTCATTTTTAGTTAAGCTTGTTTATTATTTATTTACAATATAAAGCATATTAAAGTAAAACCTTTTAAACAAGTTTTTAGTGAGACCCCTTTAAACTGTTGAAAAGTATAAATGAAGAAAATATTTTAAAGAAATCCGCTTAAATCTTTTGCATACCTAGAGACTGGAGCTAGACTGCCAAAGCATCAAAAGGTAGAAGCTCTTTAAAAAATCTGCTTTGATGAACAAATAAGGATGATTTAATAAACTTAATGATTGATTTCTTTTAAAGGACACAGAAGCATTTGAAAAATCATTTTTTTTCTGAACTTTGTGTTAGCAATTTCTCTTTTCTTAAATAGTGAAAAAGTATATTTTAGGCCAGCCTCTGTCCAAATAATCACAATATATGAGTGGAATCCGAGGAGTTTGTAGAGGGTCACTGGATTTGTCTATTTTCTAAAGAAAATTGATTCATTATTTTCAAATTATTTTACAGGATCCTTCAAATCAAAAATGTGGTGGAAGAAAGAAAACTGTGTCTTTCAGCAGCATGCCATCTGAAAAGAAAATTAGCAGCGCAAGCGACTGCATCAGCTTCATGCAAGCTGGCTGTGAACTGAAGAAAGTCCGGCCAAATTCTCGCATTTACAACCGATTTTTTACTCTGGACACAGACCTGCAAGCTCTTCGCTGGGAACCTTCCAAGAAAGACCTTGAGAGAGCTAAGCTTGATATTTCTGCCATAAAAGAGATCAGACTGGGGAAGAACACAGAAACATTTAGAAACAATGGGCTTGCTGACCAGATTTGTGAGGACTGTGCCTTTTCCATCCTTCATGGGGAAAACTATGAATCTCTGGACCTAGTTGCCAATTCAGCTGATGTAGCAAACATTTGGGTGTCAGGGTTACGGTACCTGGTTTCTCGAAGTAAGCAACCCCTTGATTTTATGGAGGGCAACCAGAACACACCAAGGTTCATGTGGTTGAAAACAGTGTTTGAAGCAGCAGATGTTGACGGCAATGGGATTATGTTGGAAGATACCTCTGTAGAGTTAATAAAACAGCTCAACCCTACACTGAAGGAATCCAAGATCAGGTTAAAGTTTAAAGAAATACAGAAGAGCAAAGAAAAACTAACGACCCGAGTGACAGAGGAGGAATTTTGTGAAGCTTTCTGTGAACTTTGCACAAGGCCAGAAGTGTATTTCTTACTTGTACAGATCTCTAAAAACAAAGAATATTTGGATGCCAATGATCTCATGCTCTTTTTAGAAGCCGAGCAAGGAGTCACTCATATCACTGAGGATATGTGCTTAGACATTATTCGGAGATATGAACTTTCTGAAGAGGGACGTCAAAAAGGATTTCTTGCAATTGATGGCTTTACCCAGTATTTATTGTCACCAGAATGTGACATTTTTGATCCTGAACAAAAGAAAGTTGCCCAAGATATGACCCAGCCATTATCTCACTACTATATCAATGCCTCTCACAACACTTATCTGATAGAAGACCAGTTCAGGGGGCCAGCTGATATTAATGGGTATGTCAGAGCTTTGAAAATGGGCTGCCGAAGCATTGAACTTGATGTAAGTGATGGTCCAGACAATGAACCAATCCTTTGTAATCGAAATAACATGGCAACACACCTTTCTTTTCGAAGTGTCATAGAAGTAATAAACAAATTTGCCTTTGTTGCTCTTGAATACCCACTCATTCTTTGTTTGGGCAATCATTGCTCCCTACCACAACAGAGGGTAATGGCTCAACAGATGAAAAAAGTCTTTGGCAATAAACTCTACACTGAAGCCCCTTTGCCGTCAGAATCCTACCTCCCATCACCAGAAAAATTAAAAAGAAAGATCATTGTGAAAGGAAAGAAATTGCCTTCTGATCCAGATGTTTTAGAAGGAGAAGTAACAGATGAAGATGAAGAAGCTGAAATGTCTCGAAGGATGTCAGTAGACTATAATGGTGAGCAGAAACAAATCTGGCTCTGTAGGGAGCTCTCTGATTTGGTATCTATTTGTAAATCTATTCAGTACAGGGATTTTGAACTATCTATGAAAAGCCAAAACTATTGGGAAATTTGCTCCTTTAGTGAAACAGAGGCCAGCCGAATTGCGAATGAATACCCAGAGGATTTTGTAAATTATAATAAGAAGTTCTTATCAAGAATCTATCCAAGTGCCATGAGAATTGATTCCAGTAACTTGAATCCACAGGACTTTTGGAATTGTGGCTGTCAGATTGTGGCAATGAATTTTCAGACTCCTGGTCCCATGATGGACCTTCACACAGGCTGGTTTCTTCAAAATGGAGGATGTGGTTATGTTCTAAGGCCTTCTATCATGCGAGATGAAGTTTCTTACTTCAGCGCAAATACAAAGGGCATTGTACCTGGGGTGTCTCCTCTAGCTCTTCATATCAAGATCATCAGTGGTCAGAATTTCCCAAAGCCCAAAGGAGCTTGTGCCAAAGGGGATGTCATAGATCCCTATGTTTGTATAGAGATTCATGGAATTCCTGCAGACTGCTCAGAACAAAGAACTAAAACTGTACAACAAAACAGTGATAATCCTATTTTTGATGAAACTTTTGAGTTTCAAGTTAATCTACCTGAGCTGGCTATGATCCGTTTTGTTGTTCTAGATGATGACTACATTGGAGATGAGTTTATAGGACAATATACAATTCCTTTTGAATGTTTGCAGCCTGGGTATCGGCATGTTCCCTTGCGCTCGTTTGTTGGTGACATCATGGAGCATGTAACCCTTTTTGTCCACATAGCAATAACAAATCGAAGTGGAGGAGGAAAGGCACAGAAGCGCAGCCTTTCAGTGAGAATGGGGAAGAAAGTTCGGGAATATACCATGCTCAGGAATATCGGTCTTAAAACCATAGATGACATCTTTAAAATAGCAGTTCATCCCTTACGAGAAGCCATGGATATGAGAGAAAATATGCAGGTAGGAAAAATCCCATACTCCCCACCCCTTCACTTTTCCCTACTCTTCTCTTACTAGTGAACAGTGTGTTTTATTAATGACCTGATCCCTTAAACAAATTATTAGAATGGTTATATAAACTCATGTACGGCTGAACTAAGTTCAGTGTTGTCTGTGATAAAGCAGATATATTTTTTAAATTTCTTACTTTGAATGCTGTGTAAGCTTATGTCCTGAACTAAGCCAGTTAATCAAGTATTGACGTAACAAAATTGAAATGCTATATATCCATTAAATATCCCTAGTATGTAACCAAGATGACATATGGGAATGTGTATATGAAGCAATGTGAAAAAAGTAGAATATAAAATATTATATGTGTGATATTTAAAACATTATATATGCAAACACATGGTAATTACAAGTATCCTATGTAAAAATATTTGCAGACATGAACTTGGAAGAGAATTTGAAGTCATATAAAACAAATATAATACCTATTAGATTATTTTTAAAGATACTTAAATATACAACAATAATAAAAATAATAAAGTACTCCCCACAAGAACAGAAAAAAACTACACAAACCAAACAGTGCTTAAACTTATTGAAAACTAGTCTTCTCTTAGAATGTGTTAAAGAAATTAAGAAAGAATGTGGGTTCTGGATTACAATCTGTCTATTCCTGTGTGAACCACATATGGCAAGAAAAATAATAATAATTATATCACAAGATTATTACAAGAATTAAATGAGAGTATATATATAAATTTCCCAGCCTTAAAATGTAGAAATTCATTTTTAGTTTCCTTCCCTTCATAAAAGCTTGTAATAGAGATGGTTATAGACTTTTTTCAGTACTGTTTAATATACTTATTTCAGGCTAGAGTTATTGAGAATCAATCAAACAACAAATATTTACTAAGTATTACAATGTACTGGGACATGCTGGATACTAGAAGCAGCAGTCTATGTGTGAGAGCAAAACAGGAGAAAAATATCACTCAATTCAATTTATCCTAATATTTTTATATTAATCCTCACCCCCAAACCCCAATTTCAATGTAGAAAACAATCTTAAAGAGGTTAAGTATTTTCCCAGATATTGCACTTAATAAATGGCAATGTTGGGCTTTAAATCTAGGATTACCTAATACTAAACCTATGACTTGGTGAAAATCTTATTTTTACATTTGCTCACAGGGAAATTCTGGGGCTGAGGTAGGCTTAAAATCAATTTTAAATAGCCAAGTGATGGAAAAGCATATGATACAATAAACCACATGGAAATACTTAAATTGTAAGCATTTAACTTCAGGTGGGATGCCTCAGCCACTAGTTTTTAAACTTAGACTCCAAATATCAACATCTTCTACTTGAATTTTTCTGCTGTAATTCTAAAAGTATTGCAAATCCCTATGTTAGATTAGTTTATAAATAATTTACAAATCTAACTTTATGTTATAAAGTGACTCTAAATGTTTCTATATAAATCTTGAAATATATCCTTTACAAATTTTACATTTTGTATTTAAAATACAGATTAAAGAAAGTTCAATATGGAAAAAGTTTTTCCAGGCAGAATTGATAATTTATTTTTCAACATAAAGTCTCTTGGGTTAATGATTATTTGGAGTCTAATCAGTAGAAAAATGAATATCCCCATTGTCAAATTCATGAAGCACATAATAATAGGTTAGTGTTCACCATTAATGGAATGTAAAATAGTCATAATTCCCATTTCCTAGTGAGGTTTTTTAAAGACTCTATATGAAATGTATTTTCAGTGTGTGTGTCTGTCGGTGTGTCAGGTGCATTTCTGATGAGATAACAAAGGAAGACCAGTGATGGTAAGTGAGGTGGAGGGTGCTGAGAAATAGCAGCCTGCTACCTCGAGGGGAAAAGCCCACAGGAGATGCACTCCAGTGTACAACCACTGACATATTTTTATGATCATCATGGTACAAGTCACATAAGGTATTCACGACCAGCAAATGCTAAATTGTGTAAAAAATATTCCAGCACTCTGTTTTGAAAAGCACTGTGTGACATTGGGACAAAATCTGCTTTTGTGGCATACTTGTGGCAGTTGTAAAAAATTGAAAAAGAGGAAGCATAATAGTGAATTTGCTCTCTGTGTTATCTTCATGCACATCATAGCATTTTTTGTTGGTTTGTTTCTAGTTTGTTTCAAGTTATATATATGTAAGGCTATACTCTTAATGAATATACTTTTGCATAAACCTGAGGGTGCTGGGAATGATGAGTCGCAGGCCAGAAGTGTGATTTCATGTTTTCTTTCCCACAGAATGCGATAGTGTCCATTAAGGAGCTGTGTGGACTTCCTCCAATTGCCAGTTTGAAGCAGTGCCTGCTGACCCTGTCCTCTCGGCTCATCACCAGTGACAACACTCCTTCAGTCTCTCTTGTGATGAAAGACAACCTTCCTTATCTAGAGCCTCTGGGGACAATTCCAGATGTGCAGAAAAAGATGCTGACTGCTTATGATCTGGTAGGAAATTGTGACTCCA
>PVKH010019582.1:0-14815 GCA_004027955.1 Chaetophractus vellerosus
GGAACCAAACCCGGGGCCTCCCATGTGGTATACCGGCACCCTATCCACTGGGCTATATGGCCGGCCCCATGAAACATTCTTATCAGTAGGTAGAATCCAAGGTTTGGGGTAGACCTAAGTCTCAATTCCCCATACCTGGCACAACACAGAGTTGGTGGAGGAACTCACTCAATTTCCTAACAGCATACATGCAAGGCACTTTTCCTCTAGTGCTTCTAAAATAGCTCTGCTAATGTGAATGCTTAATAGGTAGGTAGCTTAATGCCATGGGATGTTCCATTCTTCAACTTGAAAATAGGAATACTAATTTCGATTTCAAGGCTTATTATTTGACTAGCAATTTTAATGTTGTTTCAATAAAAAAGTGCTAAACAGTATAAATTCTGATCTCTTTGCTATGGTTTAGTTGTAGATCTGCTGCCTGAGAGACATGAGACCTCTCAAGATGTTAATCAGTGCTGCAAATCTTCAGCAATAGAGCATTACATACAGTCAAATGAAAACAAGCAGCTTACAAAGCTAAGCCTCTATTCACTATAATTAAGACTTAATAAAAGACCACATGTATGTTTTCCTTCGGAACAACTGAGAATTATTTGAGTTGTTGATTACTGGAGTTGAGGATAGAGTTGCTTTTTTTTTTCTATTTCTTTTAATATAATTTGGTCAATAAATAATACAATGTATTTATCATGTATGCATGCACTCAACAAATATTTATTGAATGCCTACTGTGTGCCAGGTGCTGCTTTAGGTGATACGAATACAGCAGTGAACATAGGGTTTACATTCTAGTGAGGAAGCAGACAATAAATAAAATATTTAAATAAAATAAATAGTTTCATTGGATGATAAGAAGAGTTAAGAAGAAAAATAAACCAGGATAGGGAGTGCTAGGAGGGGATTGCAGTTTTAGATATGGTGAGGTGGAAAAGCCTTGCTGAGAAGGTGACATTGAGTGGAGACCAGAAGGACATAAGGGAGCAAATTATGTGGATATGTGGTAAGAGTATAACATGCAGAGGGAAAAGGAGCTACAAAAGGCCTGTGGCCGGAGCATGCTGGCGAATTCAAGCTCAAAGAAGCAATCATGGCCAGAGCAGAGTGAGCAAGGAAGAAAGCAGTGGGTGTGAAGTCAAAAGAGGTAATAGGGGCCAGGTTATGTGTGGCTCTGTAAGGACTTTGGTATTTACTCTCCCAATGACTTCCCATGTGATTCAGAGTTTGAGCAGAGAAATGACGTGACCTGCCACCTTTGAAGAGGATCTCCCTGGCTGCTGTTTTGGGAACAGACTATTCGGGGACAAGGGTAGAAGAGGGAGACCAGGTAGGAGGCTCTGTTGCAATCACCTATGGAAGAGATGGTCTTGGCTTATATTAGGTGGTACAACAGAGGTGGTGAGACTCTGGATATATTTTGAAGGCAAAGTTGACAATTTTGCAACCAGATTGGATATGGGGTATGAGAGAAAAAGAGGGAAAGATGACCCTGAAGGTTTTGGCCTGAGAAACTGAACAAAAGAAGGTGTCATTACTGAGCTAGAAAAGGCTGCGAGAGAAGTGGGTTTGGGGAGGAACGAGCACGTGCTGCGTTTGGGACATGTGAAGTTTGAGATGTCCATTAAACATCCAAGTAAGATGCGGGGGAGGCAGTTGGATATATGAGTTTAGCATTCAGGAAAAAGGTCCAGGCCAGAGACATAACCCTGTTATATAGTAATAACTGAGTCCAAAGTTTAGAAAAGAGAAACAGACACATGCTAAAAACGGTATTTTTCTATTTCAATTTGGGGCAATAGCATGCCAGTTTTCTTCCTTATATTAAAGCTCAATTAAAAACACTTGTTAGATGCATAAGTATAAATGTTTTCCACTGGAACATTTAACTTGCTTAAACTAGCACTGCTAGAAAAAATGATACCACTTTAGCTCTGTTATTCTGTGAATTACAAATCACCCTACCTCATAAGATAACACCTGTGCCTGGGCCGTGGTGGGAACTGGTTTCTTTTCTTTACATTCCTGGAGGCAATCATAAACCTGCAAAAGGGTGGGAGAATGGTGTAAAGGTGACAGGATGATTAACATTTTAGGTTTAAGGCTCTCAAAGGAAAGAAACCGCCTGGGTAACTGCACCGACAACTCCATAGGATAATGTTTGTCTTTAATAAGGTGTGTCTCTAGTTGACAAGGAGAAACGAACTCCAGTTTGGTGGTTCTAATTCTTCAGTCTTAATCATTGGCTACCACCGGAAATTGATCTTCATACACGATTTCATGGATAACAAGAAACCCAGGCATTTACTCTTGTTAAACTAAGTACGGGTAGGCATTTCGGGGGCCGAGGCCAACAGGGACTTGATTAAGTGCAAAGGGGCGTCTCACAGAGGGGATCTTTGGGGCCAGAGACCCTGAGGACCGCTGGGCAGGGCAGCTGCACAGGGCTTGTGCTGTGAGGCCCAGGGTCCAACAAAGGGTCCCAACAGGAGGCCAGACATGCTCTCTACACTTACCAGGACTCTACTCCAGTCTTTTGAGCTTGTTCCTTTTCCTAATTCCCCAGTTTAAAAAAAATCAACTACGTCTCTGTTGACCCTTAGGAATTTTTTTTCATACCTGGATCTATGCCTGGGATGAGTACAGCAAAGCCTGCCGAGCTCAGCAATGCAGACCTGAACTTTATTTTAGCAGTCTAGTTTCTCTTACAGATGGAGACATGAGGCCTCCCCTTTCTCCATCTAGCCCTGTGCCTCACTGCTCTACCGCAGGGCCAGTGCTCAGAGCAGGTCAGCTGACTGGGTTTGCCAGGAAATGATGAAGGGATGAGGGAGAACAAGGCACAAACAGCCTATCGTAGTGGGCGAGGCCATTTTTAACAAAAGTAAAACTCCTGTCCTAGCTGATCCCAGGAGAAAAAAAAATGCCTCATAGATAGCAAGTGTTTTAAAATAAGTGCAATGAGGAGGACTTTGTTTATGTTAAAGATGTTGATATTTTCCCTTAAAGAATATAATATTAACATGCATCATAAAACTGACCACATTTCACACTTAAATGAAGGAAACACACATGCACCAAAAGAATCTTCAAAAGGATCTTTCTCAATAATAACATTGTTCAGAGGAACAAAATTATGGCCAGATTGTAGGTGCCAGGGTATAGTGTGTGGAATTTTACCAAATTTTTTAAAATGACATCTTCATGATAAGGAAAGCTTAAAATGCCTGAACAGGACTGCAGAGATCTCATTTTCTGACTTAAAAAATTAAAGAGAGCTAATATATATATATATTTTAAAGATTTATTTACCCCCCCTCCCCCCATTGCTTTGCACTCCCTGTCTGCTCTCTGTGTGTTCTTCTATGTCTGCTTGTCTTCTCTTTAGGTGGCACTGGGAACCGCTCCTGGACTTTCCGGAGTGGGAGAGAGGCGCTCAATCTCTTGCGCCACCTCAGCTCCCTGGTCAGCTGCATCTCTTACTGTCTCTCTTCTGTGTCTCTTTTTGTTGCATCATCTTGCTGCGTCAGCTCTCCGTGCAGGCCAGCTCCCCGCATGGGCCAGCTTGCCTTTCACCAGGAAGCCCCAGGAATTGAACCCTGGACCTCCTATATGGTAGACGGGAGCCCAATCACTTGAGCCACATCCATTTCCCAAGAGGGATAATATATTTTTAAGAATTTTTATTTTCCTGAGTTCACTTCCAGGATAAAGAAAGGGCTGCAGAATGCAGTTAAGGATGCTCTTGGTGGTTAGTTTTGGTAGCTGCCTTGTGATCCCCGGGAACCTTTAGATGAAAAAGAATTGGGGGGAGGAAAGAGAGGAGCTGCTGTATTCTTTTCCACCTTAATCCCTTCCTAAAAGCTTTGTGTCATTCTTCTATGAGGAATGCCTCTTGTATTAGTCAGCCAAAGGGGTGCTGATGCAAAATACCAGAAGTCAGTTGGTCTTTATAAAGGGTATTTATTTGGGGTAGAAGCTTACAGCTACCAGGCCATAAAGCATAAGTTTCTTCCCTCACCAAAGTCCACTTGTTAGAGCAAGACAGCTGTCGACGTTTGCCAGGGTTCAGGCTTCTTGGGTTCCTCCCTTCCTGGGGCTCAGCTCCTGTTTCCTCTACAAGGTCAGCTGTAGACCATGAGGCTCTCTAGGCTTTGCCTCTCTCCACAAGGCCAGCTGTGAACCATCAGGTGAATGGCTCGTCTCTATCCCGGGGCTTTCTCTCCTTCCTCACGACCAAGCTCTCTTACTTCCCAGGGTTCCAGCTCAAGACTCCAACATCAGAACTACTCCCTCTGTCCTTTGTGGTGTCTTTTATATTTGATTCCCACTCCCACCAAGGGGTGGGGCTCAACCCCCTACGCCCTAATCATAATTTAATCATGCCCAGATTAGCAGATCAGTTTACAAGCATAATTCAATATCTATTCTTGGAATTCATAATTACATCAAACTGCCAAACTGCTACACCACTTAAGAACTTTTTCCAAGAAGAAATTTCCTGCCAATTGACAATAGACACTGTTGAGTAAGCAGTTTCCCTGTTCCATGAAATGAGCAAAGGCTTCCGAGGAATAGAGTGCTCACCTTTAGCAGAGCCTGCAGCCACGGGGAATGGAGGAGATCGTATAAGAGACACACTC
This sequence comes from Chaetophractus vellerosus, assembly GCA_004027955.1. Classification (NCBI taxonomy): domain Eukaryota; kingdom Metazoa; phylum Chordata; class Mammalia; order Cingulata; family Chlamyphoridae; genus Chaetophractus; species Chaetophractus vellerosus. The sequence goes on from PVKH010019582.1 coordinate 4,641, forward strand.
CATTCACGTCTCGGCTGTAGAACAGACTCAGCTCCTGCAACACAAGCCTCAGGATTTGGGAGAGACCTGGAAAAAGGAAAGGGCAGAGAGGGGGTGGCAGGTGGGGTGGGAAGAAAGACAGGTGTAAAGGTGAAAGGCAATTCAGACAGCCGGGGCATGCTTGAGGGTCTCATGAGGAGTGCAAACAACACTGAGTTTAGGGTGGAAAGCTCTGATTTTGGGGGAGTGGGTGTAGCTCAGTGGTTTGAGCACCTGCTTCCCATGTACGAGGTTCTGGTTCAAGCTCTGTTCTGGAACTTACTATGTGAACTTGGGAAAGTCATCTAACTATCTGAAACCCAGATATTATGAAAGCAATATAATGATTGCCTTCTCCTCCTCCATCTTATCAGCCTTTCGTTTATTACAAAATTATAGGCTAGTTATTTTCTGGATCCATCCTCTCTAACTCAAACATAAAGGCTTTTTTCTTTACTCATTATGAAAATTCTTGTTGAAAGTGTTATTGAAAAATGAACTGTTGTATTTTTAAAATACAAACCTTAGGATTCTACTGAATAAAGAACTAAAGAAATTCCAAATAATGTTTGGTATTTTGACAAATATTTTCATGGAAATTCTATTCCTCACAGTGATATCTTTAATTATGAACAGGTTATGAAGTGTTCTAAGTTGTATATAAGACCAGGGTAGAAAAGAAGGTTCTGAACCCAACATATCAATTTCTTTCTTTCCTGCCTTGAAAATTTCTTGCAGACTTATCACTAAGTAAATGTAGTTCTGCATTCAAAAGTGTACACGTTCCTTGAAAGAATTGTATTAACTCTGCTAGAATTTCTGTCCATTCATTTGATCACATATTCAGGCTCATATGATAAGGCTTTTGGGGTCTAGAAAAGGACCCTGGTGGCACATACCATTCTCTGGATTGGTTGCTGTTGACGGTTTCATGTCCTTCTTGTCTGGTGGATCTGCTCCTTTGTCTAACTGTATCATCCTCCCTGCCTCAGCTTCTGGAAGGAATTCAGAGCTAGGAAGCAACAAACAGCACAGCTTACTCAGCCATGCTGCCCACACAGCTCTTAGCAGATTGTAGCATATTTTCCCCAGCATTTATTGAGCAAGTCAGGCACTGGAATAGGCATCAAACAAAATAGTCTTGTCTTTGAGGAGCTCTCTAAATTAACCATCACCAGCTGTGTGAGGGTGAAAACTATTTCATAAAATGCCCCCCCCTTTAAAAAGACAAGGGACAAATAATGTTGTATTGATCTATCTTGTACCTCTTTGCCTAGCTGATTTTACCCCATCATTCAGATCTGGCCTCCCCTGCCCATACACTTAGGCACCCGTTTCCTCTCATTGTACCCTGAAGTTCCTCATAGCTCTGATTATAATTACAGGAGTTATGGGCTACTGCTGAAGCATACTCTCAGGGTGTATTGTCCATATTAGTTTAGCTTAGGTTTAGTTTCAAGAAACAGAAACCTAAGATAACAGTGTTTAACAAGATATTAAGAAGTTTGTTTTTGCTTATGTGAAACTACAGAGATAGAGACCAGGGCTGGCACGACTGCCTTGCTCCATGAAGTTCTCAGGGAACAGGCTCCTTCCAGCTCACAGCTGTACCTGGGTATGGTACAGTTCTCATCTTCCTGCTTCAAGGTGGTTGCTCAAGCTCCAGCCATCACGTCTACATTTTGTGAGCAGGATGGGACAAGGAATTAAGAAAACAAGAGCAAAGGGAACACACCAGCTTTTCTTTAAGGAAGTTTTCCAGAAGTTGCCCTACACAATGAGAAATCATGTCATTCCTCATATAACTTTCAAATATCCCACTACACTTTCGTGTTGCTGGGGGAAAAAAGCCTTCTTTATAATTATGTGAGCCTAGAACCCAAGTCTTCTTGCACAGTTTTAATATTAATTAATAATATATTAAAATTATTAAATAGGTTATTAACAATTAAAAAAAACCTTCCCCCAAGGTGGCTCTCTTGTCTGTTTGCTTGTTGTTTTTGCTCATTGTTTGTGTGTTTTCTGTTTGGTTTTTCTTTAGGAGGCACCAGGAACCAAACCCAGGACCTCCCGTGTGGGAGGCGGACGCTCAACTGCTTGAGCCACATCCACTTCCCACTTTTAAAATAATTAAAATAATTTCAATAATAATTGTAATTTGATAATTGGTAAAATAAATATTAATATATTAAAACATGAACAGTTTTCATACCCTGAATTTTTCTGGTGCTACTACCATGTAAATTGAAGAATGATTTTACTTTGTCTTGTTTGGAACTTTATCAGGTTGTTCATTTCTGAAACTCATGCTACCAATGGTAACACTGGTCACAGTATTTAGGGCTTTACTGTATTGCACAGCTGTCAGTGTCTGTACCTGTACCTTTTGGGTATCTGTGCATCTACAGATCTATCTGTATCTGCTGTCTGTATCTGTACCTGCATCCAAAGCTGTTGCATCCCTGGTGCAGATGCAAACATCTTTTACTTCATAATATCTTTTAGTATAGGGATGTCTCATATTTACATATTGAAACATACAATGCCTTAGTATCGACTGTTTTCTAATTTCTCCTTGGTATATTAGACTCTCAGGGTCAGATCCAGAGCAAGGTTTCTAGGGCAGGTAATTTATCTAGGAGGTGATCCCAGGAAACAGCTGTAGGAGAGTAGGGAATTGAGACAGGGATGGGAAGGAAGGCAATAAAATGTGTGTTATCAAGCAAGTAAACTCTGTGGGCAACTGGAGTGTAATCCCATGGGGTGTCAAGAGGCAGTGGGCTGGGGGTGTTTATATACTGTATTAGTCAGCCAAAGGAGTGCTGATGGAAAATACCAGAAATCTGTTGGCTCTTATAAAGGGTATTTATCTGGGGTAGAAGCTTACAGTTACCAGGCCATAAAGCATAAATTACTTCCCTCACCAAAGTCTATCGCCACATGTTGGAGCAAAATGGCTGTGGACGTCTGTGAGGGTTCAGGCTTCCTGGGTTCCTCTCTTCCTGGGGCTCCATTTCTCCACAGACTCAGTTGTAGCACTTTCTCCACAAGGCCAGTTGTAGACTATCGGGTGAATGGCTTATTTCTCTTCCCGGGGCCTTTTCTCTTTCCTTATGACCAAACTCCTCTGTGTGCTTACTTCCCAGGGCTCCAGCTCAGAAACTTAGCATCAGAATTCCAACTCTGTCCTTCACCATGTCTTTTATCTGTGAGTCCCCACCCACCAAGGGGTGGGGACTCAACGCCCTACTGATGTGGCCAAATCAAAGCCCTAATCATTATTTAATCAAATAGAAGTAAAACCTCTGAATCCAATACACTCTAATATGCCCACAGGTAAAGAGCAGTTTACAAACATAATCCAAATATTACTTTTTGGAATTCATCAATAATATCAAAGTGCTACATATACCAATGCTGTCAGTCATTGATTGAGGACTCTTCCCAGTGGGTGTTTATTCCCCTGGACCTTCCAGTGTGCTGCATGCATGCCGTCAGGCAGCAAGTGCAGGTGCTGGCAGGTGGAAGCTGGTCCTGAGTGCACCAAAATGGTAAAGACCAACAGCATATGGGCAGGGCCCCCGACAGCATTTGTGACAGCTGGATAATGAAATATAAATCAGCAGTTTTTTCTTTAAGAAAAAAAAAGGATCATTTCCAATTAATTGTTAAAAACTGGGGCACTGAATTTAATAGGGTTGAGAACCTCCTGTCTTGAATCTAATCAGATTGTTAAGGTTGAGCCTGGAAGACTATCTAGAAAGCCAAATCAAATCAAACAGAACGTTATCATGTTATCTCTAAATCCTAAGGCAGTGAGAAGAGCCACATAGGAATTATAAAATTACAAAACTTTAGACATCGAGGAAAGGAAATGTATCAAATAAATAAAATAAATTGTTTGGGTGGTATTCTAATCATGAAAAGGGCACAGCCGTATTCATGCAGTGTTGGCTTGGAAAACACTTTCCAGATAGTAGGTACTGGTGAGCACTTTTATTTTGGTAAAAAATAATGTAAGAGAGAAAAATCTCAAAGGGTTTGATCCCACTGCCCAAATGTTTTATTTTTTTCTTTTTCTCCTCCAATCTAAACACATCTGTATTTTTAGAGTCTAAATAATCTTGTAATTTATTTGAAGGAGAAATACATCAGAGAAATTTGAACATGAAACAGGCTATTAGATAAGGAATGACTTAATTATGTTAGATTTCAAAAATGGCATCATGGTTACATAAAACATGAAGTCTCTATCTGGTAATGATACAAATTGATATATTTGTGGATAAAATTGTGTCTGGGGTTTGTTTAAATACTAGAGAAACAAATGGGAGCATGGGACATAGTGAACAAGCTCAACACAGTGTTGGTCATTGTTGATGTGGGGCAATGGAAGCATGGGGCTTCAGCAGACTATGTTATCTGCATTTGTGTATGTCTGAAAATTTCTGCAATAAAAATATTTTAAAAACCATCTCGACCTAATTATTTTGTACTATTCTCTATTTATAAACATTTTTGTTTCTACACTCATTCATTAAACAAGTATCTATTGCCTACTTGTTATGTGTTAGTTTCTTGGGATAGAGAGCAAGACAGACCCAGACCTGGCCTTGCAAAGCTTACAGTCTGGTGGAGACACCTATTCACATTAGTTGCCAACTCAAAAATGTTTCCTGACTGTACCTTGCCTCAGGACTGTAGTCTAACTTGCCAGCTCTACTGTGGTATTCGAGGCTCTCCATGACCTTTGTGGCTCCATCTCCACTTTTTACATACATTCTTTTCCAGTCATTCTGAAGTAATCTAGTTTGCTAGATTCTACCAAACACTTGATATTATTAGCAGCCTTGTCCCCTCACCACCCACCCTGCCTAGTCAGATTAAATCATGCCTTTTCCTATTTCTGTTTTATGAGACTATTGAATCATTTAGCACAACAGTTGCATTCCTCACTTCCTAGAAAGGGAACCCTTCCAGCGTAAGGGATGGAAAAGGAGATGGGTGCCTGCTAGAAAGGCAGAGCAAACAGATGGGTCTGATTTCAAGCAACCTTTTAAAATCTGTTACCCTGATGGGGAGACATATCATTCACAAATCATATATTCTTGATGAAGCAGTGCAGATTAAACAAGCCAATCGTTTGCACATCATAAGTTGAGCCACATTTCTTCCATATTTAATGCCCAATTGACAGTGTAACTAGGCCTATCCATCAGCAGATGCGGCACTAGAGAATGTAGCTTCTTGAGATGAATTTACTACATAGGAGCTTTACAGACTGGTTTTTTGAGTGAAATTTAATGATGAAAATAGCTTCTAATAATAAATCTCAACCAACTCCAGTGCCAGACAGATAACTAATTCATATATTCCAAAAGGCTCATTTTGGCCAAAAGTTTCAACCATTGAGGCTATAAGCAGTAATTTTCATTTCTACAACTTAAGCGAGCTCTAACTATTGTGTTTGCCTGTTTTTTCTCAGGGTTTCATGACAAATTCATAGACAGAAACCCCAGAAAATTGCTGCTCCTTCCTCCAGGTAACTAAGGAAAACGGTTGCAATTTGTCGTCCTCCTAGTACTTTTTACTATGTTCTATCCATTTCCTTGTTCAGTGTGTCTCCAGCTAATGTCAGCAAAGGATTTGGAGAGCAGTATCTGAGCTTGTCTTGTTCACTGCTGTAGCCTCAGCGCCGGGAACAGAGCCTGGGTCACAGCAAACACTTGAGATTTTTGGTAGTTGTTCTGAAGGAGTAGAGAAATGGAAGTAATAGGAACCCTAGGCTGATAACTACCGCCAAGGGGTTCTCTAGCAGCAGGGACGTCAGTACTGAGGAGAAAGGCAGCTGAACTCCAAAGAACTGTGCCCTTCCTCTCCTACACTTACCTCTCTGCCTGGTTATGCCGACTTCAACTTCCTTCCTTACTGAACATTAAAAGCCGGAGCTCACCCCCGGTGACAGAGTTGGACTCAATTGTGATTTCCCTAAAAATAGTTCTTCTGACCCTTCTATTTGAACCTATAATTAGTACTTAGATTGATAGGTGTGCATCCAGGAGACTTAAATCTTTGGGCTGTCCATTTGCCAGCTGGGTCCTGAATCTCAACGGAGTTGCAACATTCTACAGTTCATTGGACTCACCCAGGACAACTAACAAGATGATGATGGAAAACAACCATCCCAAGGAACCGAGAGTCTACAACTGTAAGCAAGAGTCCCATCCATCGGTCCCATGGAATCGAAGCCCCCTCTCAATGAGAGGCAGAGTGGGCATCACCATCCCAGAATCCTCAGGATTGGGGAATGAACTATGGACTAAAGTAGACACTGGTATTCTACTATAGACTTATTGTGATTCTAGCAATGGAAGAAATTATATCATTGATGTGGAGGCAGTGGCCACTGGAGGTTCTGAGGGCAGGGAGAGGGAAAAGCAGGTAAAATATGGGGCATTTTGGGGACTTGGGAATTGTCCTGAATGACATTGCAATGACAGCTACAGGCCATTATATTTCTTGCCATAACCTACAAAAATGTGTGGGAGAGAGTGTAAACTACAATGTAAACAATAATCCATGCTTAGTGGCAATGCTCCCAAATGTTTTCATTAATTGTAATGAATGTACCACACTAATGAAAGGTGTTGTTAATGTAGGAAAATGTGGGAGGTGTAGGGAGCATGGTATATGGGAATCCCCAATATTTTTATGTAACATTTATGTAATCTAAGCATCTTTTTAAAAGAATATATATATATATTTAAATGAACTCCTTGAGAACCAATGTAACAGTTGGTTCTTAAGAGTTCCCTAGCACTCTTATCTCTCCAAGCGAATCTAGTAATATAATAAAATTATATTGGAAGTACTGAAAAACAAAATAAAACTGGAGCTCAACAGGATCTTAGAGATACTTAAATGTAACACCATCAGTTTAAGAGAGAAGGAATCTGAGATTCAAAGCGGAATGCAAAAGTTAAGTAGTAAAATCAAGTTTTCCTCGTTTGTTTCCATAATTAGCTGAGTGATGGTAGTGCATGGCAAAAGACTTTTACTTGCTCATCATGGAAAAGACTGAAGTCTCTTCCTTTTCATGACTGTGTACCAACTTTGTCTGTTGAAACCTCTGTTTCTGCTGTCATAACAATGAGAATTCTTTACTGAGACTAAAGTAAATATCCATACATATGAAATTCTAGACCATTTAATACAGGAGAGAGGGCCAGTTTTTGTCCTTAACTTAGAAGATGCATTAGTATTTCAGACTCCTAAGGTATTTGTCCTAAGAATTACCTTAAAAATCAGTATTTCCATAAACTTTAAAAAATATAATAATCATTACTAAATGCCACAATCCCCTAACCCTACTATGCTTTTCAAAAAAATATGTTCTACTAGATAAAGCCTGAAAGAGCATTTGAAAACTTGATGATAAATGGCCTATACAAAAATGGCTGCCTTCCTGCTGGGTCAAAATGCTGTTGATTAGGACTAGGACCAATGTGCAATTTTACCCAGTCTCCAGGACAACTCACATATTTCCAGACTTGAGAAGTGGCTTCTCAATGCCTGCTCCCTAATCTTTCAGTCACAAAATTCTCCATATAATTGGGGATGCTTTGAAGCTAAACCATTAGGATAAGATTACCTGGCATTTTATCTTCAGCTGTTAAAACCTGACAGAGGGTTAGATATTTATAGGAGATAGCTTCTGGTAACTGGAGGTCAAGTGGCAGGGTCTCTTACCTGCAAGACTGCAAACATGCAGTGCTGCTCCTTTCCTGGAGAACAGCTTTAGTAGAAAATAACCTGGGCTATTAGTTGCCAAAGTCACCTCACTGTTCCAGATTAAATCTCTGCACATCCTCTTTGTTTTAATCCATAGAAACCTAAACCAGGCTAACCACTCAGTTACTCAATGTCTCACGTGTCACAAATCTTGAGCATTACTTGCATGGAAAAGTATAATTTATATCATTTTCAACCTTGATTTTAGTATTTTCTCTCACAAATTGCCAGCATAGTTAACATCAAAAAGGTTAACATTTTTTTATTATTTCAGAATAACAGACACTCCACAACAGAAGGTAGCATCCATTTCCACATATTATTCAATTTGCTTCTCTTAAAGGGGTTCAAAGATGAACATTATCAATAAATTTGCCTTTATCAGCCTTACTATAAATATGCGGTGTTTGTGTATGTGTGTGCGTATCTTTCTCCCAAGTTCAGAAAGTTAAAGCAATCCCCAATGGAAATGCAAAGTGTTTAACATAAACTAATCTTAACGTGTTCATTCCTTTTCAATAACAGGAAGGCATGTTCTGGGAGAAAGCAGCAGTGAGAAGAAAAGGCTTTCTGAGGAGACATATCATGTACAATTGGGAGAGAATTAACTAATGCCTAGTATTTCTTACCAGAATTGTGGTCCTCACTCTTCCCCTGAATTTGTTTGGGAGAAAAGAAATAAACAGCTACTATCAAAATATGCCTTGTAGTCTAAGAAATAATAGATTTGTTTTAAGACACTTGTCCTAGGGTTACTAGCATCAGAAAGTTAGTTTGCTCTTTGCCAGTAAAGATGTTATAATTATTAATTTTCATTTATTTTTAAGAGAGATATCTCTAGAATCCCAGATGGACCTCTGAGATCAATATAAAGGGGCACTGATTACAATGTGGGCAAAAGAAATGCTAAACCTGGGTTTCCTTTAATTTTTTAGGTCACCCTGTATCATTCCTTCTGCAATCATAAAACAACCACATAAAGACAAATGTATTTTATTATGAAAATTGCTGCTACATTACAGCCAACATTCCGAAACAGTATTTTAATAAACACTTGTCTTGATTATAAAGTAGAGCAGAAACCATGATCCTTTTTCAAAATCAATTAACATCTGCTGAGTCACTTAATGTAAGTCAGGGGGACACTCCATATGCCCACCACGGCGTGTAGGAGATGAGATGACGAAAAGCACCTATATTATTCAAAACAGCTACTAGTGTTACTTATACAATGAAAACCAACAACTTTAAAACACAACAGGATATTTTTTAAAAAGCAAAACACTGAAATATTGGGGTGTCACAATACTTCAGAGATGGGAAAAGCCAAAGTTTGTTTCCTTTTTCTTCCCCTCTGTAGTTCAGCTTGAGGTACAGGGAAGAATCCCAACACTAGGTTAGGGATGGATGGAGTTCTTTCCTTCTGTATATTCCCAATCTTTAGATTGGCTCCAAAACCCAGGCTGTGTGCAAAAGCTCTTCAGGCTCTCACTTGTAGGCCTCGGAATACAGCGTTTGCACATGGACGCATGAGGTTCCACAGCAGCCTCGAGTCAGTGTTTGAATTCCAGTGTATTCACTCTCTGTCGCACAATAAGGAAACCAAGAACAAAATTCCTATGTTCTAAGCAGGAGGCAGAAGACTTCTATTTGGATGAATTCCATGTTTTGTGGTCAGGGTGTGGTAGTCACTGCATAGAACCTTTCCCATCATGAATAGCTTAGAAAAAGTTAAAACTGCAGTCTGTAAGTTCCTTTTTCCCCTCCCTCAGCAAAGAAGCATGATGCACACATGATTTCAAGGAAGGCATAGTGTGGCTATTGTAGTTTTAAGTACAATCTGCTCCTTACAAAGGGATTTGGGATAACTGCAGATGGATTCAGGCTAGCCAGAAACTCAAAAATATTCATCAACTTCTTTAATGTAAGAAGCTATACTAAGAACTTTTCTTATAAGTTTATGTAGCTGACATACCCTTTACTGTAGGAAGGGATATCCTCTTTTTAAAAACAGAAGTGTGATATTTCTGGAACTTAACATAGGCCAAGACCTGGTCTAATCTGATTTCTACCTCCTTTTCAATCCTCCCTTTAAACTATACGCTGCTTTTTCCTGGGTTCAGGGCTCTGATCATTAGTAAGGTAGACTCAGAAGTTACAACTCAAATAATACAACATCCTTTCTAATTTCAGCACCGTTCTTTTTGCCACTGCAGGAAGACTCCAGATGGTGCTAAAGCACTCTGTAGCAGATAATCCAGTTTTCAAGTTGTTATGCTAATTAAGCTTTTCACGCTGGATCTGGTAGTAACACGCCTGAAAAAAGTTCAAAATAATTTCAAATTTACTTTTTTTTTTTTTTTTAA
>PVKH010019583.1:0-14817 GCA_004027955.1 Chaetophractus vellerosus
AGCCAGAGGGGACTTTGCCCCAAGACAAACTGTATTTCTTTTTTTTAAAATTAAATTAAATTAAATTAATTAATTAATTTTTTAAAAGATTTATTTATTTTATTACATATCTCCCCTTCCCCCCCACTGCGGTGACGTGCCAAGAGTGGTCACTGCTCCGAGAGTGGTCACTGTGCAGGCACGGCTTTCCCCGCTTGTGGGCGGCTTCTGCTTCCATTCACGTTGGGCTTCCAGTTTGCGGGTGGCTGGCTGCGCTCCATTCGCGGGCAACCTGCCCTGCCCGTGGCGGCTTTTGCCCTGTCCGTGGCAGCTTTTTGCCCTGCCCACAGCGGCTCTGGCCCGCCCATGGCGGCTTGCCATTCTCAAGGCGGTCTGCCTGCTAGGAGAGGTCCCCGGGAATCGAACCCGGGGCCTCCCATGTGGTATGCCGGTGCCCTATCCACTGGGCTATCGAGCCGGCCCCCAAACTGTATTTCTGAAACTGATTGTGATATGATTTTGTACTTAGCATTGTTACTGATTTAAGGTTTTTTGGAATATTGTAGTGTCTTTTTTGGAATTCAGAGGGTGGAGTGTGGCAGTTTGATATTATTCCAAAAAGAGATATAGATAATGTTTGTAAACTTGTCTGTTCCTCTGGGCATGTTACCCTTTGATTGATTTAAATCCAAAGCCTTTAGGTTTACTTGATTAAATCAAGATAAGGGCTTTGATTTGACCATGTCATTAGGGTGCGCAGGGTTGAGTCCCCACCCTCTTGGTGGGCTATATAAATAGACATGCAGAAGAGGAGACACAGAGGAATAGAGAGAGCTCCATAGACTTGGAAGAGGAGAGAACTTGTCAGCTTTGATCTTGTGGTCTGGGAAGAGAGATGAGCCATTTGCCTGATTGTTTACAGCTGATCTTGTGAAGCGACCAGAGCAGCTGAGCCCAGAATGAAATGAGCCCTCCAGCCTACAGCTTAGATCAGAAGAAGGTGGGCCCATGGAGCCTTAAGAGGAAAGAGAAAGGCTGAACCCTAGCAGACATCGCCTGCCATCTTGCTTCAACACGTGGCAATAGACTTTGGTGAGGGACTAACCTTGAGTTGAACTCTTTAGTGCCTTGTAACTGTAAGCTTCTACCCCAAATATAATACCCTTTATAAAAGCCAACAGATTTCTGGTGCTTTGCATCAACACTCTTTGGCTGACTAATACATCATCCAAATATGTAGCCTAGCTACTTGCTTTTCTAGGTGTCCTTTCCTGCATTATTTTTATGTACAGTTACTATTCGAGTGCTACTTCTGTTACCTGGCACACATCAATTCAACTCTTCTTTCTCCTTTTAAGTTTCTGACTGCACATGTGCATTTATACTCGTGAATGTTTCCTTTGCCATTCTTGAAGGTACTGCTAATATATAATAGATTTTTAAAAATTTATTACATATCCCCCCTTTCTGCCTGTTCTTGCTGTGTTCATTTTTGTGTTCTTCTGTGTCTGCTTGTCCCCCCTGCCCGCTGCAGCGACCTGCTGAGTCAGCTCACCGCGCGGCGGCCCGCCTGCTCGGGGCGGCTTGCTCTGCTCACAGGGGCTTGCCCTGCCTGTGGCGGCTTGCCTTCTCAAGGCAGTCTGCCCGCTCGAGGAGGCCCCCAGAAACCGAACCCGGGGCCTCCCATGTGGTAAACTGGCACCCTACCAATTGGGTTACAGCTGGCCCCTATAATAGATTTTTAAGGCCCTAAAATTTGCTGCACTTAGTTCACTGCATATTTTACAAGCTTGATGAGTATATAGTGTACAGGGTAAGCTGCTAACTGAAACAGAGAGACTTAAAAATTCAGTGCCTCAAACAAAATAGAAGTTTATCTGTCATATAACATTGTAGAGGTAGGTAGGAGTTCAGCATGGTCAGAGGTTCTGCTCCGTAAAATCATCCAAAGATCCAAGATACTTCTACCAGGATGTTGTCCTCATGTGCATGCTCAAAGACAGTTTATTAACATATCCACCTTCTAGTCCATGAGAAGGGAGGAGAGAGAGTAGAGGGCAAGTAGTTGCCTTAAAAAAAAGAGCTGTTAGTTGCATACATCACTTTTCCTGACATCTCATTCATTATAATTTGGAAACATGGTATATCTACTTTTACATAACACTGGGAAATGTAGTTTCCAGCTGGGTTGTGTGTGCCTGGTTAAATCTTGGCAGAGGGTGAAGCTATGGAATATCTGTACTAAAAGGAAGAAAGGGAAAATGGATTATAGGAGCAGTCTCTTCTACATCATAACCTTTGAGATAGGTGGTATTACAGCCATTTCCTAACCAGGAAACTGATTTTGAGGTATTAAATGACTGGTTTAAAGTCACATGGCTGGCCCAAAACTGAACTCATTGTCTTCTTCCCCAAACCTACTCTTCTTGGGTTTCTTTTCTCAGTGAATGGTATCACCATTCTCTGAGTCACCCAAGCTAGAAATTTGGGATTTCCTTAGCCCCCCATATTCCTTCGGTCACTAAGCCCTGTAGATAATATCGCTTTAATATTTCTCCAATCTATGCCTTTCTCTCTGTCCCAACAGCTGTGTTGCCTTAGCTCAGACTCTCAGCATCTTTTGTCTGCTCAGTAGCCTCTTTTCTTCCCTCTCCTGCCAGGGTCACCTCCAGTGACCCCCTCTTTTTGGCCCAACCCTGCCAAACCACTTGTAGTCCCTGGGACTCACCACACACTGTTATATTGTCACACCTTTACTTAATATTCTCTGTTCAAATGGTCCTCTTTTCAACTTGGCCAACAAGGCCTTATTTTATTTTTAAATATCTATTGCCGACATCACTTCCTCTATAAAGCTGTAGCTCTCTTTTCCAGGTAGAATTGACCATATTCTCCTTCATGTTTCTCCATTCTTGATGCCTGTTATAGAACCTGTAACACTTATTTGTTAAAAGTGTCATTTTTATATCTCCAGCACACAGTCCTGTCTGGTAGAGAGCGCTATTCAATAGTTGCTTGATGAAGGAGTGGATTTTGTGACAAACTGGTACTTGAATCCAAATTCTTTGTTTTTCTTTTCATAATGATTAATCCTGTGTGAGTACTTACATATTTCTCAGGGATTGCTTCTAACACCAAATTTGGAGATCTGACCTTCTGGGAACACCTCTTTTTAGCAATCAAGAGTCGCACTGCTTGTAAAGGGCTATTTGAACAAATGGTTGCTTTTGTGGCAGCATCATTGGCCTGTCAGGTGTTTGAGTTCACGCAGTGTAATTGCCACTTATAAGAATCCATCTCTTTGAAAGGTCAAACTTTGACCTTAGAATAATCAAACTTGCGGGAAATTTTTTTTTCATTAGGATTTTGGGGGTGGGCTTTATTTGGCTTTTTAGGAGGTGCGGCTACACTGTCTGTCACCTGCAAAATAAATAAATGTTGGATGTTTGGCTTTAAGTTTTATTGATTCCATTAAGGGACAACAGAAGTTTGTTGTATATTTTGAAAGAAAGGTGGACAAATGAGAAAAAAATGCATCTGCTTAAAGATGGTTGCTTTCTCGAGGTTATTTATAAAGCACATTAAGATGAAAAAAGAATAACTTCAGTTTACAATAGGCACAGTTTAGGGAAACGTGGTAACATCTCAGTGATGAGTTTAAATTCAGCTTGGCCATTATCATTTCTGATCGCTAAAGCTCACTTTTTGTGGGTTTAAACCATCTGTTTTGGTGTTAATCCTTTAAAACTCAGTTGGTGGATGTTAACGTGATAAAAGGTAATAAAGCTTGAAATATGGCAGTCATTTGGTCTGGTTTACTTTTCACCTAATTGCATGCAAACCTAAGTGTCTTTGGGGAAAAAAAAGAAGGGGGGTGGAGATTAATGCTGTACCCAACTATTTTGATCTCAGCTTGAGCCCTGCACACCTGTCACTGGCTTGTGGAAGTTTTACTCCAGTAATTAAGAGCTCCTTTCTCATGTTATTACTTAATTGGATGCCACAAGTGAAACAGTGAAATCCTCTTAATTGCATACCAGCTCTTAAAACAAATCACCAGTGCTTAATGTAGTATTGTTTTAATGAGCCTTCCCTGGCAACATTATGATCTTCATCAAGTCCAAAAGGAAATGCAGTCCCTCTATTTTGGAGCATCGAGGATTCAGCTCTTAAGAAAAATAGAAGTTGTATAATACTTTGAAACATCTTTCTACAAAGAGTTAAGGAGCCTAAAAACCAACATTTACATGATGCTTTATAGTTTGATCAAGTGGTTTCTCTTGCTTCATCTTGTTTTACTTTCTGTAATATAGCTTCATGGAGAAAGATAATCACATTTCCCATTTTACAGGTGAGGAAACCGAGGTTCAGAAAAGTGACTTGCCAAAGGCGATCTAGTAAGTGGAGGAGACTGATGCAAACACTTAACCCTACCTCTTTTTTGGTACATTAAGCTGTCTCAGTGAGCATAAACTGTATGTGTGGAAACATCAGTTTAGCAGTTTTTTCATTAACTTATTTTGTCCTATGAAAGTGTGGTCTCAGCTTGGTGTAGTTGGTACTTTTCTCTTTGAGTTTTCAATTCATACACATGTAGCAGGAAAGAGGTAGCATGACAGTAGGTGAGGAAGGTAAAATGCTGGGAAATGACAGGACTGCCCAGTTCCATGTTTGGATCGTGACTGTAGCTTGCTGAAGTGTCCTTCTGTATGCTTGACAGGGTCTTTGTCATCCTGTTGGTTATGCAGACAAGGACTCTACAGTGTATTTAAGTGCTGAGCACTTAGGACAACTGATCTAAATGAGTTCTGTGGCAGTCATCTCTATTGCCCCAGTGCTTATCTTTTCACCCTACCTTTAGGATCTAGTAGTGGGAAGAACTCTTGCTGGGGAATCAGAAAACCTTGGTTCCACATTTGCATTTGGGTGATTTGCTAACTACCTGTTCTCTTCAGGCTTAAGTTTAGTCAGTACCTTAAGGAAGACTTCCCTGAGTCCTTCAGCTGCCTTTAGTGCCTTTTTGTTTCTAGATGCTGTTACACTTTATTCACATATCCAGTGTAACACTTAACTCACTGTACTGTAATTATGTTTCTTTCTCACTGTACCTCTAACCATTTTCTTTTTTTTTTTTTAAAGATTTATTTTTTATTTTCTGCTTTTTGTCTGACTTGCCGAGTCAGCTTCACCAGTGAGTGGTGGCCTTGCCCACTTGCGGGCAGCTTGCCCCACTTGCGGGCGGCTCTGCCCTGCCTGCGGGCGGATCCACTCTGCTCGCAGGCGGCACTGCCCGTGGTGGCTTTGCCCTGCCCGTGGCGGCTTTTGCCCTGCCCATGGTGGCTCTGCCCTGCCCACAGTGGCTTTTGCCTTCTCAAGTGGTCCGCCTGCCCGGAGAGGCACCGGGGACCGAACCTAGGGCCTCCCATGTGGTAAACCGCCCACTATCCACTGGGCTATCGAGCCGGCCCCTGTTGAAGATTTTTGCGTCTGTAATTTCCTTTTCTTGTAGTATCTTTATCTGGCTTTGTTGTCAGGGTGATTCTGACCTCATAGAATGAGTTAGGGAGTGTTCCCTCCTGTTTAACTTTTTAGAATAGTTTGAGCAAGATTGGTATTGATTCTTCTTGTAATGACTGGTAAAATTCCCCTGTTAAGCCATCCGGTCCTGGACTTTTCTTTGTTGGAAGGGTTTTGATGACTGATTCAATTTCTACTTGTCTTTTGAGGTCTTCTATTCCTTCTAGAATCAGTGTAGGTTTTTCTTATGTTTTAGGAATCTGTTCATTTCATCTAGGTCATCTGATTAGTTGGCATATAGTTGTTCATAGTAGCCTCATATGAACCTTTTTATTTTTGTGGCATCAGTAGTAATGTCTCCCCTCTCATTTCTGATTTTATTTGTTTGTGTCTTCTCTCTTATTTTCTTTGTCAGTCTAGCTAAGGATTTGCCAATTTTATTGATCTTCTCAAAGAAACAACTTTTTAAAAAAATGCTCTTTAATTTTAATTATTCTCTATTTTATTTATTTCTGCTCTAATCTTTATTTCTTTCCTTCTGCTTGCTTTGGGTTTAACTTACTGTTATTTTCTAGTTCTTCCAGGCGTGCAGTTAGGTCTTTGATTTTAGCTCTTTCTTATATTTTAATGTAAGCATTTAGGGTTATAAATGCTTATGCTGCATGCCATAAGTTTTGATATGTTGTATTCTCCTTTTTATTTGTCTCAAGATATTTACTACTGATTTCCCCCTGTAATTTTTTCTTTGACCCACTGATTGTTTAATAGTATGTTTATATTTAACTTCCAATTATTTATGGATTTTCCAGTCTCTGCCTGTTATTGATTTCCAGCTTCATTCCATTATGGTTAGAGAAGATGCTTTGTATAATTCCAATCTTCTTAAATTTATTGGGAATTGATTTATATGGTCTTTCAAGGAGCCTGATCCATATGCTCTTGAGAAGAATGTATGTCTTGTTGTTTTGGAGTGCAGTGTTCTGTATATGTTAGGTCTTGTTCATTTACTATAATTTTAAGTTCTCTGTTTCCTTATACTGGTCTTCTGTCTAGATCCTCTGTAGAAAAGAATGGTGTATTGACATCTCTAACTATTATTGTAGAGGTGTCTATTTTTTCTCCCTACAGTTTTGCCAGTGTTTGCCTCATGTATTTTTGGTCATTGTGGTTAGGTGCATGAACATTTATGATTGTTATTTCTTTTTGGTGGATTGCCCCCTTTATTAATATATAGTGTCCTTCTTTGTCTCTTATAACAGCTTTTGTCTTAAAATCTATTTTGTCAGATATGAGTATAGCTAACCCAGGTCTTTTTTGGTTACTATTTGCATGGAATAACTTTTTCCATCCTTTCACTTGCTCAACCTCTTTGTGTCTCTGGGTCTAAGGTGAGTCTCTTTTAAACAACATATGGTTGGATCATGCTTTTTTAAATCCATTCTGCCAATTTGTATCTTTTAATTAGGAAGTTTAATTCATTAACATTCAGTGTTATTACTGTAAATGCAGTACTTACTTCAGCTATTAGGTCCTTCAGTTTTTTTTTTTTGTTTTTGTTTTTTTGTTTTTTTTTTTAAGGTACCGGGGTCCAAGGATTGAACCCGGGACCTCATATGTGGAAAGCTGGCGCTCAACCACTGAGCCACATCGGCTTCCCTGAGTTGGTTTTTTTGTTTGTTTTGCTTGTTATTTGCTTTTGTTTTTTCCAGGAGGCACACAACTGCTTGAGCCACATCTGCTCCCTGTCCTTCAGTTTTCATATGTCATATCATTTTTTTTGTCTGCCTTTTCCTTTATTGCAACCTCCTTTTCTGTATAGTAAATCTTTTGTGATGTATCTGACTAGTCCCTTTCCCATGTCTGTATATTTAAAAAATACTTTCTTGTGGGTACCCTGGTGTTTATATTACAAAACTTACATCTATAACCTACTAATTTGAAAATATACCAACTTGGCTTCATTAACCTGTACATTTTCTGCTCCCATATCCCTCTGTTTCCTCTCTTTATGTTGTTTTTCCCTCTTTACCTCTTTATATTTTGCATGTCCATTGTCAGGAAATATGCCTTTTTCTTGTTTGATTATATTCTTATCCTTATAGGAATTAAAGAGTAGAGCTGTATATTGAGCATACAGCACTATTAGGTTTTGCATATATCCTTTTAGTTACCCTTACTGAAGATCTTCGCTTCTTCTCACTACTCCAAGCCACTCTCTCCTGCCTTTTCTTTTCAACTTGCAGAACTCCCTTTTAATTCTTGTTGGTTAAGTCTTTTGTTGGCAACTCTCTCATTTCTGTTTATCTGTAAATATTTTAAACTCTCCCCTATTTTTGAAGGTTAGTTTTGCCAGATGAAGAATTTTTGGCTGGCAGTTTTTCTCTCTCAGTACCTTAAATATATCATACTGCTACCTTCTTACCTCTCTGATTTCTGATGAAACATTGGCACTTAATCTTATTATAGGGGACCCCTTGTATTTGATGAATTACTTTTCTCCTGCTGCTTTCAGAATTCTTTCTTTATCTTTGGCATTTGACATTTGATTAGTAGGTGTCCTGAAGTAGGTCTGTTTGGATTTATTCTGTTAGGAGTGTGTTGCCCTTCTTGCATATGTATATTTATGTCTTTCATATGAGTTGGAAAATTTTTGGCAATTATTTCCTCCAATATTCTTTCTTCTCCTTTTTCCTTTCTCTTCTCCTTCTCGGACACCCATGATGTGTGTATTTGTGCACATCATGCTGTCATTCAAATCAATGAGACTACTCAATTTTTTCTATTCTTTTCTCTCTCTCTCCTTACGGCGGTATGAGTTTGATTGTCCTGTCTTCTAGTTTGCTGATTCTTTTGCCTGTACAAATCTGCTGTTATATGCCTCTAGTGTATTTTTAATCTCTTCTATTGTGCCTTTCACCCCCATAATTTCTAATATGTTTCTTTTTGAACTTTCAGTTTCTTCTTTATGCTTACCCGTTGTCTTCTTAATATCCTTTAACACTGTATCCATATTTTCCTTCATCTCCTTGAATTGATTTAGGAGATTGTTTGAAGTTCTTTGATTAGTTGTTCCAAATTCTGTGTCTTCCCTGAAATTTTTTAATTAGTTTCTTTGATTGAGCCATATCTTCCTGTTTCTTAGTATGGCTTATAACTTTTTGCTGGTGTCTGGGCATCTGATTATCTTGATGAGTTAAATCTGAAAGTCAGTTTTTCCTTCTTGTCTAGGGTTTTATTGTTGTTTGGTTTGTCTTAGGCTCTTCTTTGACACTGGTGCAACTTATTTTAGACCTTTAGAGTAACCTGTGTTTAACTGTTCTGGGTTTCTCAGCTCTTCATCTGATTTTTCCTGAATATGCGGTACAATTTTTAAGATTGCTCATTTTGTGCAATTTTTTCACCTCCAGGAGAAAGTTTCCTTTTTTCTGTTAATTCTCTGGGAATCTTGATCTGTTCTGTTTGTTTTTGTGCAGAATTATCTCGCTAGTGCCTATGGTTTGTTTTAATTCTCTCCCTCACTCAGTAACCCCTTTTCCTTACCCTTTTCCATTCTGTCTTAAAGCGGTTCAGGTTATCCCTCCCCCACCCCCACCCCCACCCTTTTTTCCTGTGAGGCTTTTCTGCCTCTGGTTTCTTCCCTGTTAGGATATCCTGCCTTGGGGAGCCAGATGTCAATTCAGAAAGGTGGGTCACTCCAGAAAAGTCCATTTTGCATTTAGGTGGTCCAGGCAAGAGAAACTGGATTGAGTGTGCATACTTCTTGCCAACAGTTTTGCTGCTGTCTGTCTGTCTCTCCATTTCTTACCCCTCTGGGAGCCCATTGCCCCATGGGATTGGCATGACATAACAGCTTGTGTTCTGCCCTGGTTTCTGGACTTGGGTCCCTGTGCCTGGATATGCATGCTGTCCTAACTCACTGCTCTGAAAGGCTCTATAGTCTGCACCTGTGCCTGGAGGGATTGGGCCTTTCTGCCTTTACGTGACTCCCAAGCTGCATTGGACCGTATGATGGGGAGGGATCTGGACTGGCAGGTCTGGTGTGGAAATTTCCAACTGGGAATTGGCAATTGTTTTTCTTTTTCTTTGATTTTGTGTTGAGGTCCTTCTCCAATCTGTCATCTTCCAGAGTTCTAAGCAAGTGGGATTTGTCCTTCATTCGTTGATTCTGAGGGAAGACTTTTCTAGGGAATGTTTTATGTCACCATGTTGAAGGCTTCACTCTATCATAACTTTTTAATTTATTTGTATTTTAATACCTGTAAGATGTCAGAAATGGAGTTACATACCAAAAAATATAATATAATGGTACTGCTATTCATAATGGCCCAAATGTTTACTTTTCCTGGAGGTCTTTATTTCTTTACTCCTCTTTTATGTACTGTTTAGTGTCCTTTCTTTCATTCTGAAGAACTTCCTTAAGCATTGCTGAAGAACTTTCTTAAGCATTGCTTGTAGGCAGTCTAGAAGTGATGAACTCCTTCAGCTTCATTTATCTGGTAATGTCCTAATCTCTCCCTCATTTTTGAAAGACAGTTTTGCTGGATATAATATTCTTCTTTGGCAATTAGTTTCTCTCAGTGTAATGGTTAGACAGTTTTATGTAATTATGAATCCCAAAAATATAAATTGAATCATGCTTATAAACTGATCTGTTAATCTGGATATGATTAGGTTATGATTAGGGCGTTAACTGGGCCACGTCAGTAGGGCGTTGAGCCCCGCCCCTCAGTGGGTGTGGTCTCAAGTATGAAAGGCAAGGCAAAAGACAGAGGGAATAGATTTGAGAAGTAGATTTTTGGAGAAGCAGTTCTGATGTTGGAGAGGACGCCCCAGGAAAAGAGAAGTGAACCGTTCGCCTGATAGTCTACAGCTGACCTTATGGAGGAAGCGCTAAGCCCGGAGAGAAACGCAGCCCCGGGAAGAGAGGAACCCAAAAAGCCTGAACCTTGGCAAATGTTGGCAGCTGTCTTGCTCCAACACGTGGACTTTGGTGAGGGAAGAAACTTATGCTTTGTGGCCTGGTAACTGTAAGCTTCCACCCCAAATAAATACCCTTTATAAAGACCAACCAATTATTGGTATATTTACAAAGGCACCCCTTTGGCTGACTAATACACTCAGCAATTCAAGTGTTTCAACCCACTGCCTCCCTGCCTTCATGATTTCTGATGAGAAATTGGCACTTAATCTAATTGGAACTCTCTTGTACATAACACATTGCTTTTCTATTGCAACTTTACCCATGTCATTGGTAATATATATTTATATGGCAACATATATACAACATAAGATTTCTCATTTTAACCACTTTCAAAGATATACTTCAGTGACATTAATTATATTCACAGTGTTGTGCTACCATTACCACCATCTATTACCAAAACTTTTCCATCATCATAAATAGAAACTCTATACTCATTGAACATTGATTCATCCCACCCCTCCCCACCCTTAGTAACTTGTAATCTCCTTCTGTCTCCCATAGATGACATTTATGATATTTAGAGAGAGCAAGTCCTGGAGGGAAAAATTTAGAGCTATTTACTGAGAGACCAGAAGGGATTCTAGTTCTTATGCTAGCTGAGTGATCTTAACCTTTAATCTCGCTGGGATTTTGTTTTTATCTGTTAAACAGGCTCACAATAATACCTGTCTTTCTTACCATTCAGGCTGGAGAGGATTAATCATTTCACAAGATAATACATTCCTATTGAATAGCTACTGTGTCGAAGATAATGTGATTAATTCAGAGAGATTCTTCTTGTCAAAGAACTCTGGTATCTCCAGTTCATTCCTTCAAACATTCATCTGTTCATTCAGTTGGTAATAGATATTTATTGAGTACCTATTTTGTGCAAGGTTTTATGCTGAGTACTAGATGGAAAGGAAGATAACAAATAAAGAAATTTGCAATTCAGTGTGAAACATGCTGTGGCAGTTTGATATTATTTATGAATTCCAAAAAGAGATAAAGATTGTGTTTGTAAATTGGTCTGTTCCTCTGTGCGTGATACCCCTTTGATTGTATTAGATTCAGCTGAGACATCTGATGAAATTATGTTAAGATTAGGGCTTTGATTCAGCCATGTCATTAGAGTACGACTTAGTGTGGAGTCCCAGCCCCCTTGGTGGGCTGATAAAACAGACTCACATAGAAGTAGATACACAGAGAAGAACACAGGGGAAGAGAGACAGCTCATTAGACATGGCAGAGGCCCCAGGAAGAGAGGTGAGCCTGATAGTGTACAGCTGACCTTGTGAAGAGACTAGAGCAGCTGAGCCCGGAAAGAAACCAGCCCTGGGGAGAGAGATGAGCCTTATGTCAGCCTACAGCTGAGATCTGAAGAAGCTGGACCCACAGAGCCTTAAGAGGAAGAAGGAAGGCTGAACTCTTGGTATCTTCTGCCATCTTGCTTCAACACATGGGCAATGACTTTGGGTGAGAAAGTACCTCTTATGCTTCCTTGAGTTGGACTTTTTAGGGCCTGGTGACTGTAAGCTTCTACCCCAAATAAATACTCTTTATAAAGGCCAACATAGATCTGGTACTTTGCATCAGCACCCCTTTGGCTGACTGATACACATTCTATGATTTTGGTATGTAATATTAACAACTAACTAATACTTAAGAAGTCCCTTTTATGTGTCAGGCCCTGTTCTAAGCCCTTTACTTAATTTAATCCACATGATAAACCTTTAAGGTAGGTGCATAATTACTGTTATGCAGAAATTATAATTTCAAGAAGAGATATTGATTATATTTGTAAACTGATCTGTTCCTCTGGGTGTGAAACCCCTTTGTATTAAATTCAGAGGTTTTACTTTTACTTTATTAAATCAAGATTAGGGCTTGGATTCGATCACGTCATTGGGGCGTGCAGGGTTGAGTCCCTATCCCCGTGGTGGGCTATATAAATAGACGCTCAATCAAGGGGACAGAAGCTGAGAAGAAGAAACACAGAGAAGAACAAAGTAGAAGAGAGACAGCTCAATAGACACAGCAGAGGCCCCAGGAAGAGAGATGAGTAAAAGTGAAACGTCTGAATTTTTGGAATTCATAAATAATATCAAACTGCCACAGTAGGTAAAGCTCTCTAGGCTAAGGAACTGAGGATCAAAGATATGAGAGTCTATTGTTTTGTTTTGTTTTTGGAGGTACCGGGGAATGAACCCAGGACTTTTTACATGGGAAGCAGGTGCTCAGCCCCTGAGCTACATCCACTCTCCCATGAGAGTTGGTTTTTCTGTTTGTTTTGTTTTTTAGGAAGTACTGGGAATTGAACCTGGGACCTCATACATGGGAAGCAAGTGCTCAACCACTTGAACTACATCCACTCCCCTCCATTGTATTTTTTAAAGATTTATTTATTTATTTTTTAAAATTTTTTATTTATTTATCTCCCCTTTGCTGCTTGTGCACACTGTGCCCATTTTGCTTTGCGTTTTTCAGTGTCTGCTTGTCTCCCTTTGTTGCACCATCTTGGTGCACCAGTTCAACATGCTGTGCGGGGCGGCAGCCTTTCCTTCACCAGGAGGCTCTGGGAATTGAACCTGGGGCTTCCCATATGGTAAACGGGAGCCCAACCAATTGAGCCACAGCTATTTCCCTCCATTGTATTTTAAAGGAATAGGGGATAAAACTGAAAGATAACATTCTTAAAAATTTTGTTCCTTCCATTTCCCATATGTCACTTCCTCTCCAGGACAGACTTAAATCCTTTCAGACCAGCATAGGTACATAGATACTTCCTAAATGCTATACTTGTGGCTGCTGATGGCAGTCCTCGATGCTTTAGTCAAATGCCTAATACCTGAAAATGTTATATTCATTCAGGGCAGCTACACCATGCAATCAGATGGGATTTAAAACTGTCATATTCATATTTTTAAAAAGCAAAAATCAAAACTTTATTTATTTTTTATTTTTTTATTTTTTTATTTTTAAAAATTTTTTTTATTTTTATTTTTTTGTTACATACCCCTCCCCCCCTTTCTGCTTGCTCTTGCTTTTGTGTCCATTCTTCTGTATTCTTCTCTGTCTGCTTCTTGTCTCCTCCCATCTTTGCGGTGACTCACTGAGTCGGCCCTCTGCACAGGCGGCTCGCCCCGCTCGTGGGTGGCTCTATTCCATTTCACGGGCAGCCCTGCTCCGTGTTTTGCGGGCAGCAGAGCTCCGTGTTTTGCGGGTGACTTGCCATGCCCATACCGGCTCCGCCCTGCCTGTGGCGCGGCTTTTTGCCTTGCCCATGGCGGCTTTGCCCCGCCCACGGCGGCTTGCCTTTCTCAAGGCCATCTGCCCGCTCGGAGAGGTCCCCGGGAACCGAACCTGGGGCCTCCCATGTGGTATACCGGCGCCCTTATCAACTGGGCTATACAGCCGGCCCCCAAAACTTAATTTAATATGTCAATTTGCAACCTGATGTTACCATTTTAGGATTAAAAAATTTTTTCCCCTAATAAAGAACAGGAAATGTTTCACTAAACTCCTGTTAAACTGCTTATAGTTTTTTCATACTGTACAGATGTTCTTATTTGGCTGAAATGCTTTTCCAAAATTGTGTGCAGGGGACGAGAGAAAAATATGCAGTTTTAGTTTGAAGTCTAGAATGGCTGTTGAATAAAGGAGTGCAGTGAAGTTTTTCAGAGCTAATGGAATTCACTTTAACAGTTGCTTTTGGGTTGTGCTATACAATTGAATTATGTGTTGTAGCTTTTAGAGGCACAGACTAAAGAAGAGAGGTCCATTTAAACTAGGCATTGTTTAAAATAGGCGTTGTGTCAGATGTGCCCTTTCTCATCACTTTCTGTAGCAACTTCCTGACTGGTCACCCTGCCTTCTTTCTCACCTCTACCAAATATATCATCTTTATTGCTTCTCTATGAACTTTGTTAAATGTGGAATACACTCCCTTTCCCTGCTTAAAACCTTCAGTGATTACCCATAGCTCTGAGGATAAAGTTCAAACCCCTTAGTGTAGCTTGTAAGGAAGGCTTTTTTATGATTTGGCCTCTGCCTGACTAAGCCTCAAATTCTATTTCTTTCTCATATGTTGTTCCAGCCCGACTGAACTACTTGTCATTTACTGTCCAGATCATAACCCTGTACCTTCATCTACTCTGCTTGCTCTATTTGGGACACTCTCCCACTCTTTCTTCATCTCCCAACCTCTCAATTCCCCCCTAAAACTTAGCCTAGGCTTCAACTCTGAGCAGCCTCCTTTGTGGTTACACCACCCCCTATCCCCTTCTACTGCAGGGTTCTGAGCCACTCTTTTGTGCTCTTCATAGGTCCCATTATTTCCCTTTATCTTATAGCACTTT
>PVKH010019584.1:0-14819 GCA_004027955.1 Chaetophractus vellerosus
AATTTGCCACTGAAAATGATAATATAGCTTTCCACATGATCCATTCTACCTAGGAAAAGAAAAGGCTGCTACAATGTATATTATATTACATTATATTGTAGATTTTTAGTAAATTTTTAGTAAGTCAATGATTTGAAGGGACTTAACTTGCTTTGTCAAATATAACAGCAAATTCAAATCATTCTTTTATTTTTAAAGCAGTTTTATTGAGATATATTCACATACCTTACAACCCATCCAAAGTTTACAATCAGTATTTTTTTGTATAATCACAGAGTTGTGTTTTCATCACCACAGTCAATTTTAGAACATTTTCATTACTCCAAAAGGAAAAACCCCATACCCCTTAGCAGTCACCTCTCAATCCCTTTATCCTTCCCTAGGCCTATAAATCTTATTAAGCTTCTCAGCAGTTCCAGCTTATGGAAGCATGAGGCCATGTTCTAAAGATTTCACAGCCCGTAAATTGAGCTAGGTGACTTCTGAATTTGTTGCTACAAAATATTTCCCATTAAGTAACTGGATGTGTCTGTGTTCCTTTTTTTTTCCCCCCCCAGTGGAGTTGAGATTCAATGACTTAACAGCTTAAATGCTACTTAAACATTTCAGTATATAGAGAACCCTCCAAAGTTTACTGGTTATGCATTGTAACCTAGTACAGTGTCTCACCTTGAGAGATTGCTGTTTGAAAGGAGCCCTTTAGTAATAGGAAAATTTGGCAGTTGTGGATGCTCACGTTTATTTAACATGTTGCTGAGTGTATAGCGTTACATGCTAAAGAAAACACTGGAACACTTTTGAGCAGGCTGGTTGAACTTCTGGCAAGTCTTGTAACCTGTTTTTAGTTTTATTTTGTGCAAAGATATTCAAATGCAGAGGAACGCTAGTTGTGGTTGCCTGTGTATACAGCCTTGTTAAAGTTTAAAGAAAATGCTTACAACTTTTTCTTTGTGATTAGGTATGATCAGTAAGATGGATTCAGTTTTTAAACACAGGCGATAGTCACAAAGCTAGAGTTATCACAGCTGTGTTAGACCAAACTAAAGGCTTATTCATAACAGTTTACAGGGCATTTGTTTAACCTGGCCTATAAGTATCTTATAGATTTTGCACTTTAGTTTTTATAAATTGGACTCTTCGACAGGCATTCACAGGATTTGGGGGTGGGGAGTAGTAGAGATGTTTTATGGACATGCTCAACCACCAGGCTTTTTTGCTAGAAAATTTCTCGCAATACAGTGAAAAGAAGTTTGCATGTGGATTTCCGAGAATTCCAGCCTATCTAAAACGGCATGGAAAATGAGTTTGGAATAGCACAGGGACGTGAATAGCTCAGAATTTTTTCACTAATAATTTCTAGAATAGTCCATTCATTTATGGCTTATTTAAGTAAAAGAACTGAAACTTTTTTTCTTTTACAGAGATTTATTATTCTAAAATTTGATTTAAGAGTTAAGACAGTGTCTGGCTATAGGTCTAATTGTTCTCTAAGATATCACTTTTGGGCTAAAACTTTTAAAAGACGAATTTTCATGTGATGTTTTGAAAGAGCAAATATTACGTTTCGTAGTTACAGATTTTTTGATACTTTATGCCAAGCCTTCCCTCTGGAGGTCTTTTCAATTGCCAGCAACTACTTGGGGAACAAAGGAAGGGTGTATGTCTAGCTATCCTCCTACTAGGAAGAGAGGGGTCTACTTTGTGAAGTATCCAGGTCCTCTTACAGTTATCTGTTGGCACAGAGCAAAGTGGTTTCAGCTGAAGAGAAGAGAAAGTTGACCCTTAGTTTGCAAAACCTACCTAACCTTTGCTAAGCATGAACCTCATTGCTTTCTCTTCAGTGTTAGTGAAGCTGGATGTCAAAATGGTTCCAACCAGGATTTTGTTTGCTTTCTTGTAGATATGGTTTTGTGGAATTTGATGATCTGCGTGATGCAGATGATGCTGTTTATGAACTAAATGGCAAAGACCTTTGTGGTGAGCGAGTAATTGTTGAGCATGCCCGTGGCCCCCGTCGAGATGGCAGTTACGGTTCTGGACGCAGTAAGCATTTAAAGGGCATTTGTATCAATCACATGCCTTTGTTATTAAATGTTAATTTTTTAAAATAATTGATTAATTAATATTACATTTAAATTTGATGTTTAAGCCATTTGTTTTATAAATGATCTTTTTAAATATAGAGTTGCAAATAAACATCTTTGATAATGTTTAATTTTTATTAAAATAATGATAAATTTCTTGTTTTAATACTTTATAAATATGTTTAATGATGTGTGTTTGTGTTGTTGTTTTTTCTCTGTAATGCAATTGTTTAACATAGATTTAACAAAGACCTCAATGTTTTAATTAAAAGAATCCTTTGAGGCTAAGATGACTGCCTGTTCCATTTGCTGACCTTGGGTTACCTTTCCATGCGTGGCTCTTTGAACCATTGTGGCCCTTGGCTGACCAAAATCAGGAAGCCATGTGACGACCGCAACCTTTCCCCATTAGACCTGGGTGGTGAGGATCCCAAGGGTTAGACACAGATGAGATTAAACTGAAATAGGTGCCTGAAAATCTTTTTTTCATATAAAATATTCACAAAAACTTTAATCACTGTGAGTAACACCAGTAACTGATTTAGTAATTTGGTTACTTATTTCTAAATTGTTAAATTGTTAGTTTTTAATTTGTGCATGTTAATTTTTAAATATAAATATTAACGAATATATATACTTTAACTTTGTAAATTAAATCAAGCTTTTATGTTAACTGCTTTTTAAAAAAAATAAAAACAAATTTAGTTTAGAATTAAGGGGGGTGTAGAGTTAAATATATGTGCTGTTTGGGGTGGGGGTGGGGGGAAAAGACTATATTTAAGGGAAATATGTGTTGTATCATTTTTCCTTTTCCTCCTCTGAAGTAATCTTATCTATTTGAACCTTCCAAAGGTGGATATGGTTATAGAAGAAGTGGCCGAGATAAATATGGCCCACCTACCCGCACTGAGTACAGACTTATTGTGGAAAATTTGTCAAGTCGGTGCAGCTGGCAAGACCTAAAGGTTTGGGCCCCATTAACCTTCTGGGGTAAGGTTGGGCAGGAGTTAAGATTGGGAAACAGGTGATATTATGTGGGCCCAGGCATGTACAGGTGTTGTGTTTACAAAACTTCCCAAACTGTTTGGAGATTCTCCAATGAAAGTTTCCATAGAAAGATAAAAAACATTAGAATCTCACCATTATTGTACATTATAGGACCATCACACTAATAACAAACCTATGTTATATGAAACTTTCCTTGTAGAGAATGTTATAGGCAGATGCCATTGTAGTTCTTCCCTGAAAGAATTTTGGTGTCAAAAATTAAAGTCCAGGATTAAACCCATGATAGAGAAATACTTCTTTCTGACTCTGAAATGTGAAGCTTTCAGGGATATCAAGGGGGCGGGGAACTAAAAAACTATCCATGAAACTACCACTGCCTTCTTGGTGTCATTGTACCAATCTTTAGCATTGGTACAGACTTCAACATTTACCAATTCAGTAGAAAAATATACCTTTCTAATATCTTAGCCCTCAAATAGGACTGAATTACCTGAATTTAGGTTAAATAACGACTGTGAGATTCCACATTCTTGGATTTAAGCAAGGCCCCTACTGTAGCACCATGATGCTAAGTAGTAACATTCTTACCATCCCCATTTTAGGAACCACACTTTCAAGATAACTGTCAGGAGGGATCAGAAAAGGCAAGACTCCTAGTTGTTTTTGTTGTTGTTTACTATATAAGCTTAAATTAAAAGTTCCAGTGCTGTGTTAGCTATCTAGTGCACTGATCCCAGCTCATTTTTGAGAACAGTGCTGGTTTTTTTTAATTTAATAGGCAAGAAAAGCTTATTGAGTAGTGTCTTAACTGGGGTGGTCTTAGGAGGTCAAATGTAAAAAAATATTTAGAGTTTTCTATCTTCTCAGTGTTTTAGTTCATCATTGAACTAGTCATCTCTACCAAAATGAGTGTATATATTTAAGTTCAGGAAAGAGTAAGTATTCTTCACATTCATGTAGTTTTACCTTATCAAAACACTTTTATGTCCCCCTTTCCCCCACTTTTAAAATTTGATACCCAACAATCTTGCGATCTGAGATCCAGAAAAAGTTGAATCATATAGTTGGTCTTAGCAGAAGAGCTGGGACCAGGACTCCTCATTCCCAGTCTGGTGTCTTTCCTAATATATCATACTGGGTATCAGCATTTTAGTGGCTCTTTACTGAATGCCTGCCAACAAGATTGATTCACTAAAGGAATGACTCCAGTATTCTGGAGAGTTAGGGGTTGAACATTGTGGGTAGAAACTAGAAAGCTGCTCTCTTGATGAGTGAAAAATGCCAACCCTTCATGTGGTGTCACTAAACATGCTATTAAATTAATTCCTTATGAAAGTTTTTAAATTTCTGGTTAAAATGGAGCCTAGTCAATGTCCTCAGGTTGATTTATGCTTCTGAACGTTTGGGCAGATCCACTGTCAGAACATGTGGGTAGTTGAGTGGATTTCCTACTGAACTAAGGTGTCGTTAAAAGCTGAGCTCCACGGCTGGCCTGCCTAGATTGAACACCAGCTCTGCCACTGTGGGTTATGTGATATGGGCAAGTTACCTCTTGTGCCTCATAGTCTTCAGTAAATTGGGGTTGATAATAATTTCAATGCAAAATAATTGTCCAAAAAAAAAATCAATGAATTTTTATATTTAAAAACCGAGAACCGGTCCTTGCACAATAAATGCTATCAAAAATAAAACAAATAGGGAACCGGCTGTAGCTCAATTGGTTGGGCTCTGGTTTACCACACGGGAGGCCCCGGGTTCGGTTCCTGGGACCCCCTGGTGAAGGCAAGCCGCCACACAGTGAGCTGACTCAGCAGATGCCGCAGCAGGGGGAAGACAAGCAGACACAGAAAAGTGCAAAGCAAATGAATACAGCAAGCACAAGCAGCAAGGGGGGGATGTATAAATAAATAAATAAGTCTTTTAAAAAAAAATAAAACAAATGTAAAGGATGTTGTTAGTTTTTTAAGTGTGCAAATTTATAATGCCCAATGCCAGTGGCACTGAGATGAAAATTACATAATAGCATACTGCTGGTGGCATTGTGAATTGGTAGTTTCACCCATGGCATGGGGTGGTGTTTAGAACGCAGTTTAGTTCACTTTCTTCATCTGTAAAACAGGAGTAATGATTGTATCTACCTCAAATGATTGTAATTAGGACTAATTTAATTAAAACATACCTACCATAGAATAAACATCCAATATGTTAGCTACTACGTTTTTCAATATTATTATTATTTTCTAATATGGAATTGTGGCAGCATAAAACAGAAGTTGGTGACACTTTCCAAGCCCTTGTTACCAAATTGATCATATATCCTGATTTGCCCAAGACAGTCACAGTCTTGGTACAGATATTAATATCATCCTCTCTCACTCTTACATGAATCCAAATTTGGGTGATAAATTATATGGACTCTTACCTAGAACCTCTATCCCTGCAAGTAATTCAATTGAAGTAAAGAAATTTTTGTACAGAGATGTTTGCAGGATTATGAATAAAAGCAAAAGACTGTATACAACCTAAAAGTCCAGCAATTGAGAAATCCTCAGAAAGGTACTGGGCACACTGATTCTGAAGGCTCTTTATGATAAGACAAGTAAATATGTTTACAATGCAGTGGGCAAAGAGATGGTATAAAATGGTGTGTGCTCAGTGTTTGTAATTTTGTGTAAAGAAATATGGAAAAATGAATCTTAAGTCCCTATGTTGTGAATTTTATCCACATTACAGTGGGGTTTTTGTGGTTTGGTTTTGTTTGTTTTGCGAAGACACCGGCAACAGAACCCAGGACCTCCCATGTGGGAGGCAGGCACTCAATTGCTTGAGCCACTTCCACTCCTGCGGTTTCTTTTTAACCGTTAATCACATTTCCTCTTATTTATAGTCCTGTGTCATATTTGCCTTTGGCATGTTGAATTGTATGGAGTCCTCTGAAAAAGGAAGAAAGGGGCCTATAATGATGAAGTGACTTTTAAGAGCCAGAGCTAAAAGACCTAACTTAAATATAGCAACATGGTTTCTCTAAAACCAAGAATTTTGTCACTATAAAATTTAGAAAATAATAGTTAACTAAAATTTTCTATATTCACAGAAAATTTTATTTAAAGGAACAGTTTAATATTAATCATCTCTTCTCGCCACTTAATGCCTGATACTTTAAAATACCTCAGTTAATGGTTGGTGGGTAGCTGGAAATATTTAAGAGTAAACTTCATTCTGAGAAAAGTTGGCATTTCTCCTTAAAGGAAAGAAAAAAACTTTCATTATGATAATTCATCGGCTATTTTAACAAAAAGTGTCCTAACCTACTCAGGATATTTTTTGTTGTTGTTCTTTAGGATTATATGCGTCAGGCGGGAGAAGTAACCTATGCAGATGCTCATAAGGGGCGCAAAAATGAAGGGGTGATTGAATTTGTGTCTTACTCTGATATGAAAAGAGCTTTGGAAAAGTTGGATGGAACTGAAGTCAATGGCAGAAAAATCCGATTAGTTGAAGACAAGCCAGGTTCTAGACGACGCCGGTCCTACTCCAGGAGCCGGAGTCATTCAAGGTACTGTTGATGTCTTTTCATGTTGTAAATGGATTATCTATGTGTATAATGAGTACATAGATAATCCATTTACTTCCCCCTATTTAATTCTCAGCAGCACGGTTCCATCTGGTTCAAAAACTCAGAACATTACACTGAATGTTTATTTGTAAAACTCTTTTATTATTCCACATCTCTTTATTATTATTATTGTTTTAGGAGGTATAGGGATTGAACCCAGGACTTCATATATGGGAAGCAGATGCTCAACCACTGAGCTATATCCGCACTCCTCTAACATTTTTTAATATAGCCACAATGCCATTTTCACATCTAGCAAAATTAGTAATAGTAATAACTCCATAATACTAGTTTGTATTCATATTTCCCCAATTGTCTCAAATACGTATTTTTGCAGTTGCTTTGTTCATATTGAGATCCCAACTAGATCTACGCATTGCATTCAGTGACTTTTTTTTTTTTTTTTTTAAGATTTATTTTTTATTTATTACATTCCCCCCCCCCCTTCTGCTTACTCTTGCTGTGTGTCCATGCTTGTGTTCCTCTCTGTCCGCTTTGTCTCCCCCCGTTGCAGTGACGCGCCGAGACCAGTCACCGCGCAGGCGGCTTTGCCCCGCTTGTGGGCAGCTTCTGCTTCCATTCACGGCCGGCTCTGCTTCAGTTCGCAGGTGGCTGGCTGTGCTCCGTTCGCGGGCGACTTGCCCTGCCCATGGCGGCTTTGCCCTGTCCGTGGCAGCTTTTTGCCCTGCCCATGGCAGCTCTGCCCACCCATGGCGGCTTGCCCTTCTCAAGGCGGTCTGCCCACTAGAAGTCCCCGGGAACCAAACCCGGGGCCTCCCATGTGGTATACCGGCGCCCTATCCACTGGGCTATACGGCAGGCCCCAGTGACTTATTTCTTAAATCATCTCTTAATCACTAGCATATCTGCCTTGTTGAAGAAACAGGGTCATTTGTGAATAATTGCCCATAGTTTAAATTTTGCTAATTGCGTCTTTGTGTGGTTTTTAACATGTTACTTTATCCTGTCCCCCATATTTCCTGTAGTCTTGTGGTTAGATCTTAAGGCATTAGAGTGTAATAAGGTCAGTATTTTGGCAGGACCATTTACTTCCACTTGGATCACTTATGTGATATCTGGATGGCCCACTTTTTTTTTTTCCTCCCCCACTTTTTAATGTTGATAAGATTGATCACTGTATTCAGGAGTTGTCAGCCTGAACCATCTGTTATAAAGTTTTCCCTCAGTATTTCCCCTAATAGTTTTAGTATGTCTTGATAACCATCACCTAGAGCCCTACACTGGTGATTGTAAGATGATGACTTTCTAATATTTTCATTCTTTCTGCATCTAAAAACTGAAATTCTATAAAGAAGAATTTCCCTTATCCACTGTTGTAGTACCCTGAAGTAAAATTTTTACAGGAATGCAAAATAAAATTTTGATTCACTCCCACTACTTACCAACTTTCAGACTATTAAATGTGCCTTAGCAATCTCCGCAGGCGATAGTGAGGGTGGTTGTTCAACATCATTAGGAGTGGGCTGTTGACTGTTTATATGTTTGGTACATTTTCATCTGCTGCTGTTTCTTATGCTTGAGTTCTATTTTTGGCCCTTGAGGGTAGCTCCTCCATTTTCAGTATCATTTGTTTTTGTTTGATTTTTGTGGGAAAGCACTTTTCTAAATGTTTCCCCCAGTTTTTTTATTGTGGACTTTTCCAAACATAAAGTTGAAAGAATAGTTCATAAACTCCTATAAACCTTCCTTCTGACTTCAGTAGGTGTTAACATTTTGCACTCTGTATGTGTGCACATATATATACCATATCTTACCATTCATTTATTTTGCTGTAGCATTTGAAGGTAAGTTATAGAAATTAAGACATTTTACCCCCTAGATACTTCAGTTTAAGAATGAGGACAACCACAATTCCATCTTCTAATACAAGAATAGGGAAGCAGCTGTGGCTCAATTGGTCAGCCTCCCGTTTACCATATGGGAGGCCCTGGGTTCGATTCCCGGGGCCTCCTGGCGAAGGCAGGCCAGCCCATGTGTGGTGTGGTGAGCTGGTGCGGCAAGATGACCCAACAAAGGGAGACAAAGCAGACACAGAAAAACACAAAGCAAATGGACACAGCAAGCACAAGCAGTAGGGGAGTGGGGGGGGGGTGTAAATAAATTTTTAAAAATCTTTAAAAATATATATATATAAAAGAATATTAGCGATAATTCCAGAAAATCATGTAACATCCAGGCCATATGCAAATTCCCCCTATTGTTCCATGAATATCTTTTATAGCTGCTTTTTGGTTTTTGTTTTTCCCCATCAGAATCCAATCCAGTCATGTACCACAAAAGTGGTCATATCTCTTTAATCTGGAGCAGTCCCCTTTCTTTTCTCCCTACAACATTCACTTTTCTTTGAAGTTTTTTTTAAGACTATCTCGTATTCTACATTTATCTATTTTCTTTTGGGATCATTGAACTTATAAAGAGACAGAATCATCAGTATATAAGGACATGAGTGAAAGAGAGGAGTCGGGGATGGTGTTGGTTTCTGGTAGGAGGAACTGGGTAAATAACATGGCATTATCAGTGAAAATGAGGAACCTTGCAAAAGGAGCAGATCTGGAGGGAAAGTTGTGTGTTCCAGATTAGAGATGCTAAGATTTCAGGTGAGCCATCCAGGTGGAATGTTTGCAGGAGAGCATTCTCTGTCAACTTTGTACATAGCAAACAGCAGCTGTTGTTTTATTGAAAGAATGTCTTGGCTCAAATCGGCTATCCTTTTATCATTTCCCTCTAGGTCTCGCTCTCGAAGCAGACATTCCCGTAAGAGCAGAAGCCGAAGTGGCAGCAGCAAAAGCAGTCATTCTAAGAGTAGATCCCGATCCAGGTATGTCTTTTTTGGTATAAGTATAGGAGGTCAGCTGGGAGCACCTGTACCATTTTTCACTTTGATTTTAATCGTGTTAGCAACCTTCCTTCACCCCAGTTTTTCTGGCTCTGGATTGGAATCATGGAGGTCCAGAAAGCAGCCCTTGGCCAGTCCAAGCCATACATTGTTTGAAGCATAGCACACGTGACTCAGACATCTCTTCTGCCTCCTCAGGTCAGGCTCCCATTCCCGGAGCAAGAGCCGCAGCCGGAGCCCAAGCCGCAGCCGGAGCAAAAAGGAGAAAAGCAGGAGCCCCAGCAAGGATAACAAGAGCCGCAGCCGCAGCCACAGTGCAGACAAAAGCCACAGCAAGAGTAAAGACCAGGCTGAAGAGAAGATCCAAAACAATGACAGCGTTGGGAAAGCCAAGAGCCGGAGTCCCAGTAGACATAAAAGTAAGAGTAAAAGTAGGAGCAGGAGTCAAGAGAGGAGAGTGGAGGAGGAGAAGCAAGGGAGTGTGAGCAGAAGTAGAAGCAAGGAGAAGAGTAGGAGCCAGGAGAAAAACCTCAAGAGTAGGAGCAGGAGCAGGAGCAAAGGGGGCAGCAGAAGCCGAAGCCGGAGTCGCAGCAAAAGCAAGGACAAGAGAAAGGGAAGGAAGAGAAGCAGGGAGGAGAGCCGTAGCCGCAGCCGCAGCCGCAGCCGCAGCCACAGCAAGAGTGAGAGGAGCAGAAAACGGAGCGGCAAACGCGACAGCAAGTCAGGCAGTAGCAGGAAGAAGAAGAAGGAGGAAGACACTGACCGCTCTCAGTCCAGATCGCGATCCCGCTCAGTGTCAAAGGAGCGGGAACATGCCAAGTCCGAGTCTGGCCAGAGGGAAGGCCAAGGGGAAAGTGAGGATGCAAACACCAACCAGGAGACCCGGTCCAGGTCGAGGTCCAATTCCAAGTCAAAACCAAACCTTCCATCAGAAGCACGTTCCAGATCAAAGTCAGCTTCAAAAACCCGGTCTCGGTCCAAGTCTAGATCCAGGTCAGCTTCCAGATCGCCCTCCCGATCTAGATCGAGGTCCCACTCAAGGTCTTAATTGGCTACAACCACAGTCGGAACTACCCGAGAAGTCTTTTGTACATGTTTGGTAGCCGTAGCACAAGTGATTGAGTAGAACACATGTCACTGCTGTACATTTTTAACTCCCCTAATGGTGTGTCTATAATTGTTAAATCTAAGTGCTTCCTCTCCGTAAAGCCTCCTGGCGCCAGGCCTTTCCTGCTCGACTGAAAAAAATCTTTTTGAAAAACCTCCCTTTACTCATGGCCCAGAGTAGAAAATCCAAAATGCCTCGGCTTTCAGGCCTGGCTTTTCCTACAGGGAGCTCAGTTCCTGGACGGCTTTAAGGCTGGAATGATCACATAGGTAGGTATGGTGAGTTTGACCATTTTTGCCCTTGAATTGATGCCCTTTGATGTATGCCATTTAGTGAAAGTGCTAAGTCTTAAGTTTCCTACCACCTTGGTTTCATATTTTTTGGACTTAACAAAGTTGTGAATAGCACAGTCGAGGGAAATTGATACCTGCAGTAACCCATAGGAAATAAACTGTAGAGTTCCATATTCTGGTATTGTGATTATATTGTTTTATATTAAAAAAAAAAAGGAAAAGAATTTTTTTTAATTTTATTTTTCCCCGTCTTGCAAAGTATAGTGACCCCTGTTTCCATTAAATTTGAATAAAGACTATTTTTGCTTGACAAAATTTCATAGTGCTTGAATCAATGTTGCATTTCCTGATATATCTTAATTGCTCTTTTCTTAGAAGTGGGTAGGGAACCAGCACTTTCCTAAAGGATTTTTCTCACCCGACAGAATAAAGGCCAATTTCCTAGGGATTTACCACCCTTCCTCTCTTACAAAACTCATGGCCAATCAGTTTGGGAACTATATCACCAGATGAATTCTCCGTGAACATAGAGTTCCTTTTGTGCCGTTTGTTGACATTCTTGCCATGAATCTACAGCATCATAACCTCTTCACCTTAGGATTTAGACTAAATGAAAACCAGAACAAAATTAGGCCAGATGACCTTTGTCCCAGTAGTTCCTGCATTACTTGTCCAGCCTAGGTCTATAGGAGTCACTGGAGATACAGTGATTCCAATCTGGTCTCTGTCCTAGAGGCAGCATGGAGGGACATCTAAATGGGGAGGAAGTTTGAGGGCCTTCATTATTCACTGCAGCAAGCTTGAAAGGAAAGGAAGCCACTTTTTCAGACTGCTGTTCATGAATGTATTGGGGTCTACCCATAGATTTTAAAAGATGCACCTGTAGACTAAACCCTAGAGTTTGGGGATACAATCAGTTGTGTTTCTTGCCCCCTTGGAGCTTGTTGGCTGATTGCAGACAACAAACACCACTAAGAGTAAAATGGGTATTTGAAGATGGTGGAAAGCATCCTGGGCAAAAGAAAGCACAAAGCCAGGAGGTTGGGAAAGCAGAAGGCGATGTGTCTGGGGAACATGGAGGCATTTATTTGTCAGAGTTTAATAATGGGAAATAAGCACGTTTAGCAAGATGGATTGGGTCATAGAGGGCCTTAATTACCAGGAGGAATTTGGCTTTTGCCCTGAATGGAGAACACTGGACGTGTTTGAACAAGAGGGTACAGGGGCAAAGCCACGCTTCCAGAACTTTCCTCTTAACAACTGTGAAGGATTGGATGCAGGGATACTAGCAATTCAGGGAATGCAGTAATTCCAGATGGTGTGTGTGACGTGAACAAAGGCAGTGGTAGAAGAACAAACTTGGCAGGTGATGGGATGGAAAGGAGCTCTCTCTGAGGGAAGCCCTGGATGAGGAAGCATTTCTGAGTAGGGTGAAGATGAAGGTGAGTTGGTTCCATTTCAGGAGTAGACCAGGCAGCCAAATAAGGAAGTTCACTCGGTTTCCTCCCTAGCGCTTACACCATCTGGGCCCATGTTTAGTGTCCTCACAAGGTTGAGAATCCAACCAGTAATTCTCACCCTCCTGGGATTGCAGGTGGCTCTCCAGTGGATCAAGAGAACTCACTGTCCCCTCATTTTACCCCTGTAAAAAGGGACATTTCTTTGGGAATTTTTGTTCTTTCACAAGTTTAAAATGTCTAAAACCCGATGATTTAGAAAGAAAACAACATTCACTTTAATTCCACTAACACAGCAAGTCGTTTTTTTCCAAGTTCCCTTCCACCCTTTGTTCCTTTTCATATTTTAAACATAAGTTATGTTTATATGTAATTTAATAAACTGCCATTTAACGTAAGCATTGGAAAGTTCCCACTTAAATATTTAAGGCACATTGGTTCTTAAACGAATTTAACATGTACAATTCTTATAACAGGGTATGGATATTCCATATGTACATGGAAAGGATCCCCACTCAGCATGTTTTTTCTAGCAGTTTTTAAGTCCATTTATATTTTCCTAGAAATTCAGATTCTGAGTGAAATGAAGATGATAAGTTAACAAGAGAAACTATCATCTGTTGCCTTTCAGCTTTGCACCAAGATAACATGAACTGCTTTCCTGTACATTTCTCATCTGGGCCTACACAAATCCCCTGGGAGCAGGCTTCTTAGGCTCAGCTGCAGAAAAGTGGCAGTACGATGGCCGCCTTCCCCCCTCGTCACCCGCACGCTTTTCATTCCACATTAACTGACTATTTGAGGGCCTTCCGTGGGCCAGGCACCCGTCTGGGCGTTAGGAATAAAGTATGCACGAGACGGATGAGGGCCATCTTCTCGGGGAACATGCTCATCACTTTTAAGGCTGGGATCATGTCTGTCTCATCTGTGTCCCCAGTACCTAGCACAGAGCCTGACCCACAATGACATCAGTACTTCAACTTCATTCTAATTTGGCATCTTCTGGAGTCCAGGTACTCAGTGTTTCCTCTCTTTAGCAAATCACTCTTCAAGGAAGTCTCCTGGCACCCCTTAAAGGTTTCTAAAATGCAGCACTTGTTCTGGGCTGCACTCTGTCCCCCTAAGAGAGCCAGAGGACAAAGTTTAGAGGCTATTGGTAGGTAAAGCCTGTCCCTACCCTCCCACCTACCCACAGTGGTCTTAAAAAAAGACCTCGAGAAGTCCCAAAAGGCCCTAGGTTTGACTCATTCAGCGAACCACAGCTAATGGCAAAGCTCGTGTCCATCCCTGAATTTCCTGACCAGAGTCAGCTCAGCCACCACATTATACACACCTGTGTTGTTTCTTCATACCTCTGGTTCTTCTCCCGTATCAAATGCCACCCTTTGGGACAGAGGTGCTGGAAGACTCATGCTTTAAGTTACACAAATGAGTTAACAGGATTTGAATCCTGGTCAAAATTAAGTGGGTTTCTATAAGACTCGACCTTTTTTCCCTCAACAAATTTCTAAGCTGCTGCAGTGGGCCGCTAGCCCGCTGCAGTGAATAAAGTTTAATGGTTCCTTCATCTTTGCATCATTTGGCCAAGCCTAAGTCATTGTGCCACATTCTGGATGTGAAGAGAAGGACTGCCCATTTTGAGTCCCTCGGGTACTTTACACTCAGCTCTTTCAGCAATCCCATCTTGATATTCCACAACCTCTGTACTAAGTTAGGGATTCAACAAACTACAACCAAATCCGGTTTACCACCTATTTTTTATATGGCCCTTGAGCTAAGAATAGTTTTTATATTTTTAAATCGTTGAAAAATAGCAAAAGAATATTTCATGACATGACAAGTATATAAAACTCCATTCTCAGTGTCCAGTACTGGCACACAGCTGCAGAGAGGTCGTGAGTGGCCCCTGACTGCTCTCACAGCAGCAGCAGAGCTGAGTCGTTGTAGCACAGCCTGGCCCACAAAACCTAAACCAGGGACCATGCGGCTGTTTACAAAAGTTTGCCTACCCCCCTGTGGCAAATGGTAAGTCTAGCCACAGCCCTAATAAAATTTTGAAGAAATATATAAATAGGTAGATGACATCCAAAAAAGAAACACAGGTAGAGGCTTTGGTCTTTTTTTTTTTTTTTTTTTTTTTTTTTTTTTTTTTAACTACCAGTCATAAGGCCTTGGCTACTTTTATTCTCGCTCCCTCCCTTTATGGGTGAAGTTTAATAACATGTAAATATTACCGCAGTGACGCTGGTGTGTTTTTGTGCTTTGTGTGTGTGCCTTTTAAAGATTCTGCAGGCTACTTGTGATCAAGCTACAGAACAATCAGTGCAGGCACTTCTTTTTAACTCTCAGTGCAAGCTGGAGATGCTGCTTGGACACTGGGCAAAAATTAGGCAAGT
>PVKH010019585.1:0-14814 GCA_004027955.1 Chaetophractus vellerosus
GGGCGGGAACCGACAAGTACTATTGATAAAAGTTAGAAGAGGGGCCATATCAGACTTAGTAAATTGAATATTTAACTCATGTAGACTGTGTAGAGTTATAGCATGAAATAGTGGATTGCCTACATAGAATGAGGAATCAAATGCAGAAAAATATAATGATTTATAAGGCTGGAATGATGAGGAGAGAGAAAACTAAAAAGAAAAGGCTGAAAGAAAAAACTAATACAAAAAAAAGAAAGAAAAGAGAACAGAATAGAAGAGATTGAAGTAGACACCTATGAAGTTGAGGACAAACAAAAAAAAGGTAGAATGTAAGAACTACAGCAGAAAGCTGAAGGTAGAATGATGAAGGAAGGAGAAGAGATAGCATTGGTAGACACAGTCACTATACAAAGAGAATGGAAAATCCAGGAAGAAGACCAGCAAAGAAAAAAGCTAGCAGCACCTATTAAAAAAAATAAAGAAATAAAAATAAAAATAAAAAACAGGAGTGGTTAGAGGTAAGAATCACAGCAAACAAACAAAGGAGAACCAAACAAACACACAAGCATGCAGTCAAGCAAAGCTAAGGGAGAACAGTGTTCCTTTTTGGGCCCTTTAGGAGCCCCTCAGCCTCATTAATCAATTACCCTGCAACCTTCTCTTTGAAGGGTTTGAGGCAGAATTTAGCAATTAAAGTAAGTCTAAACTTTTCTCTCTCTCTCTCTCTCTCTTTTTTTTTTTATGAAATAAGCTTCCTGAAAGAATGCCTTTTCTGGACCACCCCCTCCTGTGATGTGACCCCAAATAGGCTCATGGAAACTTATCAACTACTGCCCATTGCCTGGCCCCCCCAGGGGAGCTGAGACTGTGTTACTCAGCATGGAGCTGTAACCTTGCTTGCTCTGCCCCTTCCTGAGCCTAGCCTCTGTGTTGCACAGTTAGGCAAATCAGCCATGTGCTGCAGATTGGCCTCTCCTCTCAGGCCATCACCACTTCCAGCCAGTGAATTCTCTCCCAAAAACTGCTAGGGGGTCCTGGTGACCAAACTCACAGAAAGGAAACCCCTCTCCTCCCTTTGCCAGAACCTTCCCACTCTCGGAATGTACTCACCCTTACCCTGCTGCTGGCAGGTCTTGGGGCCACCCAACCCCCTCTCCAGAGTATCGAGTTTAGCTGCCTGTGTTTCCAGCTAAGGAATAAACAATTCATGAGTTTATATTGAGAAGTCCACCTCTCCGTCCAGCTCCCTCCAGATCAATGCACCCCAGACTCTCATCCCTCAAGCTCCCAGAAAAGACTACCAAGGCAGGCTCCCGACCCCAATCAGCCATTTTCTGCTGGAGAGATGACAAGTGTCCACCTAAACTGATGGCATCTTTCGATAAAATAAAAATCTGTAGCATGTTTTAAAATCAGGTAGTGTGATCCTTCTCATTTCATTTTCTTTTTCAATATGACTTTAGATATTCAGGGCCTCCTGACCTTCCAGATAAATTTCATAGCTTTAGTTTTTCCAATTCAGAAAAAAAAATGTTGCATTGAATTTTATTGGGATTGTGTTAAATCTGTCAATCAGTTGGATAAGATAGACATCTTAATGATGTTTAGTCTTCCTATACATGAACAGGGAATGTTCTTCTATTTATTTAATTCTCTGTTGATGTCCTTTAACTATGTTGTGTAGTTTACATAGCATAAGTCGAATACATCTTTAGTTAAATTCATTCCTAGGTATTTGATTCTTTTAGGTGCTACTGTAAATGGGATTTTTTCCTTGATTTCCTCCTCAGATTGTGCATTATTAGTGTGCTCATTATTTCTGCACACTGATCTTAAAACCTTTGAATTTACTAAACTCATTTATAAGCTATAGAAGCTTTGTTGTATATTTCTATTTATAGGATCATGTCGTCTGAAAATAGTGAAATTTTTACTTCTTCCTTTCCTATTTGGATGCTTTTTATATCTTTTTCTTCTCTAAGTGCTCAAGAAAGTATTTCTAACACAATGTTAAATAGGAGTGGTGAAATTGGGCATACTTCTCTTGTTCCCAATCTTAGAAGGGAAGCTTTTTGGATTTCTCCATTGAATATGATGTTAGCTGTGTGTTTTTCAAATATACCCATTATCATGTTGAAGAAGTGTCCTTCTATTCCAATATTTTGTATTGTTTTATCAGAACTGGGTGTTTTATTTTGTAGAATGTTTTTTCTGCATTTCTACAGATGATTATATGATTTTTTCCTTTCAATCTGTTTATGTGGTGTATTACATTGATTGATTTTCTTATATTGAAACATCCTTGCATACAATGAATGAAATCCACTTGATCATGATGTATAATTTGTTTGATGTGTTGTTGAGTACTATTACAAAGTACTTGTTGAGGATTTTAGCATCTAAGTACATTAGAGAGATTGGCCTATAGTTTTCTTTTCTTGTGACATCTTTGGCTTTGGTATTAGGGCAATGTTGGCATAATAAAATAAGTTAGGCAATGTTCCCTCCACTTCTACTTTTTGGGGACAGTTTAAGAACGATTGGTGTTAGTTCTTTCCAGAATGTTGGTAGAATTCACCTATGATGCTATTTGATCCTGGGCTCTTCTTAGGTGAGAGGTTTTTGATAACTAACCCCACCTCATTACTTGAAATTATTCTGTTGAGTTCATCAATTTCTTCTATTGTCAATGTAGGCTGCTTGTGTGTTTCTAGGAAATTGTTCATTTTCTCTAAATTATCCACCTTGTTGGCATATAATTTTTTCAAGTATCCTTTTATGATACTCCTTTTTTCTTTGGGTTTAGTGGTGATATATCCTTTCTTATCTCTTATTTTATGTATTGGTATATTTTCTCTTTTTTTCTTTGTTACGCTAGTTAAGGTTTTATCAATTTTATTGATCTTCTCAAAGATCCAGCCTTTGGTTTTGTTTATTTTTTCCAGTTCTTCCTTATTATAAATTTCATTTAGTTCTGCTCTAATCTTTTTTATTTCCTTCTTTCTATTCCTTTAGGGTTAGTTATTCCCATAGGTTTTGATATGTTGTATTTTCATTTTCATTCCTTTCAAGTAGCAACTTATTTCTTTTGTGATTTACTCCTTGACCCACTGTTAATCCAAGAGTATGTTGTTTAACTTCCATACATCTGTGCCTAGTCCTATTCCCTGGCCTTTAATGATTTCAGCTTCCTTCCATTGTGGTCAAAGAAATTATTTGTATAATTTTGATATTTCTGAATTCACTGAAAGTTGTTCTTTGGCCTAACATGTGGTGTATCCTGGAGAATGATCCACATGCACTCTAGAAGAATGTATATCCCACTGTATTTGGGTGTAATGATCTATATATGCTTATTAGATTCAGATCACCTAATGTATTATTCAGACTTTTTTTGTTTATTGATTCCCTGTTGAGATGTTCTGTCTAATAGTAATAATGGTGGGTTGAAGTCCCCCATTATAGTTTTAGTGGCATCTATCTCTCCACTTAGTTTTTCCAGTGCATGCCTCATGTATTTTGAGGCATCCTGACAAGTTGCATACATGTTTATGATTGTTCTTTCTTCTTGATAGATTACCCCTTTTATTACCATATAGTATCTGTCTTTGTCACTTACTATAATTTTACAATTTAAAGTCTATTTTGTCAGATTTTAATATAGCTCCTCCTACCCGCTTTTGTTTATTGTTTGCTTATAAAATTGTTTTCCAATATTTTACTGTCAGCCTTCTTGCATCCCTGGTTCTACATGAAAATTAACTCAAGGTGGATCAAAGATCTAAACATAAGAGCCAAGACCATAAAAACCTTGGAGGATAATGTAGGAGGATAATGTATCCTATTACAAGGATAATTCCTTGTAATAGGAAATGGTTTTATGGACTTCACACCCAAAGCACAAGCAGCAAGAGAAAAAAATAGATAAATGGGATCTCCTTAAAATTAAAACCTTTTGCACCTCAAAGGATGTTATCAGGAAAATAAAAAGGCAGCCTACCCAATAGGCAAAAATATTTGGCAACCATATATCTGATAGGAGCCTCATATCTTGCATATATAAAGAAATCCTACACCTTGAAATTAAAAATACTAACAACCCATTTAAAAAATGGGCAACTGACCTGAAAAGACACTTCCCCAAGGAAGAAATACAGATGGCTAAAAGGCACATGAAAAAATGCACGGCATCTCTAGCGATAAGAGAAATGCAAATCAAAACTACAATGAGATACCATCTTACACCCATGGATGGCGACTATTTAAAAAACTGCAGACTATAAATACTGGAGAGGTTGTGGACGAATGGGTACTCTCATCCACTGCTGGTGGGATTTTAGACAAAGGACTATGTGGGGGATCTCTCTTTGTGGTTTTGTTTGACTCACATTGTCTGGGGCAACCAGCTAGCCAAGCAAGCTCAAAATGTACAGAAGCAGATATTTGCAGTTAGCTGCAGGTAGGAACAGTTTCTAACTATTCTATTCTATTCTTGTTGGTCAAGCATAACTTTTGCAGCAATTGGAGACAGTTCCCAGAATTGTATGGAG
The DNA here is from genome assembly GCA_004027955.1 of Chaetophractus vellerosus. Classification (NCBI taxonomy): domain Eukaryota; kingdom Metazoa; phylum Chordata; class Mammalia; order Cingulata; family Chlamyphoridae; genus Chaetophractus; species Chaetophractus vellerosus. The sequence continues at coordinate 4,533 of PVKH010019585.1, forward strand.
AAGAAAGGGGGGCGATTGAGACAGTTCCCAGAATTGTACTGGGAAGGGGTGACCATAACCTTTCTCCATAACAATCAGCACTTAATGTTTTTGAGCTTTCTTTGTGTGTGCTGGTTCTCTTTTCTCTTGCTGCTTTTAGTGTTCTCTCTTTGTCTTGAGCATTGGACAAATGGACAAGTATATGTCTTGGAGTAGCCCTGTTAGGATATATACTCTTTTAAAGAAAAATAAGAGTTCCATTAAAAGTTAATACAAAAAGAATGTCTATGCACTTCCTGACATAAAATATCAGCTGGATGTCTGATAACATAGTGGATCATTTCTCTAAGAGCCGAGAATCAAACCAGTAACCTTGTATATTCAAGGTGGGAACTTCTCCATTGAGCTAAACTTTCTCCTTGGGTCAGTTAGATTTTGAGAAAGCTATCTGTCCATTTTCCCTCAGGCAGTATTGAATATTTGCAGTTGTCCAGATTCTATCTGATTATGTGCCTGTCTGTCCCTGCCCCCTTTCTATTCTAGTTGCTTTCTCTCCCAGGGCAGCTGGGTGTGACAGTCTGTGTGAGCAGATTCCCCATCCCCTCTCCTGGTCAGATTGATGTCCCTTCTGGGATCCAAAGGGGCCCTTGGTGTCTGAACTCTCTACAAAGAAATCACTCTCATCCCTCTTCCAGAACCCTCCTCCTCCCAGGGGAATGTAAATTGGCCCTTGAAATCTTAATGAGGCTTCCTACCACCAGTCTCCCTTAGGGGAGTTGGAATTTGGATGCTTTCAGCACCATACTAGTTAATTGCCTGTCTCCACCCTCTCCCTGCCCAATTTCCTCTCTCCCAGTACAGCTGGGTATGGCAGGCTGCCTGTGAAGATTCCACTTTCCCTTATTTCCTGGGCCACCTTGTTGTCAGCTGGTATGCTCCCTGAAGTTAAAAGGGGGCCCAGGTAAACAAAACCACAGAAAGGAACACATCAGTAAGACATTGAATACCTGCCCACCAAGGGGGTGGGGACTCAGAGAAAACTACATGGCAGAGGTTGGAGTTTACTGTTGGAGCTCTGGGAAGTAAATACACAGAGAAGAAGATACATAAGGAAAGGGAGAAGGCTCATTAGACTTGGCAGGGGCCCCAGGAGGAAAGAGAAGCTATTCACTTGACAGTTTACAGCTGGTGTTGGGAAGAGAGCAGAGCAGCTGAGCCTGGAGAAAAATGAGCTCCATGAAAGAGATAATACTTGTCCCAGCCTGCAGCTGAGATTGTAAGGAGCTAGGACCATGGAGCTTTGGCAGGGAGGAGGAGGAAGACTGAACCCTTGCAGACAGCACCTGCCCTCTTGAGTCAACATATGGCAAAAGACTGTGGATGAGAAAGAACCTCTTATGGTACCTTGAGTTGGACTCATTAAGGCCTTGTGATTGTAAGCTTCTTTCCCAAATAAATACCCTTTTTAAATGTCAACAGATTCTGGTACTTTGCATCAGCATCCTCTTGGCTGACTAACACACAGACACCTTGCAAGCCTGAGATTTTAGTTTCTCATGTAACTCTGCCACTCATACAAGGAGACTCTGGGTTTTATTTTCAGAGATCTCAAGTCTGCAGTTGCATAAAACAAGACTTTCTTTCAGTGCACACATAAAGTTTCACATAATTCATGCAGCACTTAGGTTGCAAAGTTGAAGCCTTCAGCTAATCCATTTTTTTTACAACTATATGCAGCATATTTAGGAACAGCCAATCAACATCACTCTAACTTTTAACTCCACAAAACTCTTTGAAATTGTCAAAGCACTCTCACCCAGAGTGTTTCCTTTTAAAAGCATGAGAGTAAACATACCCAATTCTGATATTTTGCATATCTCTATTGTCAACTCACACCATGAACTGTCATTGTTCTCATGATTATTGGAAACAAATTCCTGAGTGCCTTTGAATCTAATCACAGTAGAGAGTCAATTGCAAACACTGCAGAACCAATTCAGAAATACACTTTTTAATGTTCTGTATCTCAAAAACCACATCTGATACCAAGCTATATTTGTCATAATTCTCTAGGGAAATAGAACTGACAGGAGACATCTGTAAATAGTATAGGATTTTATAAAATTGTCTCATGTGACTGTGGGGATGTACAAGTCCAAATGTGATAGGGCAGGCTACAAGCCACATACTCTAATGAAGGTCCTTGTTGAGTTCCTCAGGAAAAGCTTGCTGTCAGAAGTAGATACAAGAGTTCTCTCTCTTGATTGCTTAAACCACTTCTCCTTTTGAGGTTTTCAACTGATTGGATGAGCCTTTTCTCATTACCTAAGGGAATCTCCTCAGCTTATTGTAGATATAACCAACCATAGACAAAATCAATTCCCTGATGATTTAAGTCCACAAAATGTCTTTGCAGTAGCAATTATGCTAGTGCTAGTTTGACAAGCAACTGGGCACCCTTGCCTGGCCAAATTAGCACATAAGCCTAACCACCACCGGTGCATAATATTTATCGTTAGTATTAATGCAAGATGGAGGAAATTAGCACTCAGAAAAATTCACCTTAGAAATCTGAATGTCTCCTAAATCAAAATCAGGTTAATAAAAGAACACAAAATTTAATGATTTTTTAATGAAAAAATAAGAAAGCTATAGCATAACAGTAATTTTAGAGAATCTAGTATTTATATGCTAAAATATTCAGATATTCCCTTTTTAATCCTCTAGACACTTATGAAAAACATAATTTCCCTGCTTTCCAGAAGATTGACTGAAACTTCAATAATTTAATTAAATTACCTGAGTTGGCATAGGTAGTAAATGCTGCAGGTTGGATTTATATTTTTTATTTTTTAAATTTTTATTCTGGCAACATATATACACACACTATTTTCCCACTTTAACCACTTTCAAGTATCCAATTTAATAGGATTAATTACATTCACAATATTGTGCTGTCATAACCACCACCCAATACTAAAAAATTCTATACTTATAATAGAAGCCCTGTACTCATTAATAATAATGCACCATTATCTTCTTCTCCTCCCCACAGTGGAGGAATTGAACCCATGTAGTTTGGCATAGAGCCTACATTTTTAAACAGTTTCTAGTGGAGAGAGATGGGCAATAAGTGAGTAAGCATATAAATAATCAAGAAAAATTCAGAAATGGAAAAGTTCTGAATAAAAATGAAAAAATTAAGCAATATAGATTGACTTAGGGTGCCAGGAGGCCACATTAGACTGGCAGTCAAAGAAGACCCAAGAGCAAGAATTTACAGTGTTTATCTAACCATGTCCATTGATGAGAGGCAATGAGGTAAAAGGACATAGAAAAAATGATTACAGGGATTTTTGTTACAGTTGTGATATGAAGAATTTGATTTGACCAGTATAAGTATCATTATCCATTCTCCTATATTTTGCTTCCAAGGTCATCAACAACCTTAACTGTGTTATTATTAATGCAACTCTAAATTAAAATCAGGATGAAGAGAAATAAAACACATGCATTCAAACACCATCTTCATCCAGAAGACTTTGTGTGTCCTTTCTGGTAGTTGATCTTTAGTAGATTCTTTGGTGCAGTTACAGCATAGATTTCCACTTGGCCTTCCCATGACTTTATTTTTATTTTAATTTCCAGGATTTTTTCTCATGTGAAAGGCCTTGAAGTCACTTACAGCAGCTGAGATGAGCTAATCAGTAGAAGGAAAGTTCTCTGCTTCGTCAAACCTACCTTACATCATAACTGCCTGTGCATAAGGCTCTGTACAATTGCTCCCACTCAAACTATCATCTCTGTGTCCTCACCTGGCACACTCACCCATCTACATTTTTCTTCCCCCACAGTATCCCCATTCATGACTTCTGGCCTTTGTACTTCTCTACCTGCTTCCTGGGATGTTCCTCTACCTGATGTTCAAGTACTGACTCTTCCTCATCCCTCATCTGCAGTTCATATGTCCCTCCTTAGGGAGGGTTTCCTCCATCAACTCTTCCTAAGCCATCCTCTTTCTCCAGGTTTTACCCTCTATCCCAACCTAGTTACATTTTCTCTACAGCATTTTATATTATGGTTTATCCCGTGTATTTGTTTATTGCCTCTTTCTCCTAACTAGAACACAAACTCCATGGAAGTATGGTGTGGCCTGTTTCCTTCACTATCACAACTGCAGCACATAAAACAAATGTTTGCCCAACTTAAAAGCTGACCAAATATTTACTGAACAAAGGGGCATCATCTCCTCTTAACTCTTGAAAGAGTAGTAGTATTTGTTAAAGGTCATTGTTAACTAGAATGCTTCTGAACTTGATGGCTTTCCAAACTTGATGATGTAGACTAAGTAACAATCTGAGCTTTAAAGAAAGAAAAAAAATTATTTGAAGTCTTAGAATTGCACTTGGTGGAGCACATTTTCAGGTAGCAACTTAAATTGTATCCTAAGTTGAGGCTGTTCAGGCAAGGGTTTTAAAAGGAAAAAGAGGAAGAAACAATAGGAAAAGCTCATTGAGGCAGGGGTCTTAGAAGCAGGTTTTTTGTTTGTTTGTTTGTTTGTTTTAGAATTGGAATGATTTGGGTAGCTTCTTGGATTTCATTGATAATAGGCAGTCTGGGACTTCAGGAGTGGCATAGACTCCATTTTAAGTCTCATAGCTTAAGTTAAACCATTTTTCTTTTGCATTGCCCACTTTTAAACAAGATCTTTTTCTGAAAGCATCACTGATCACAATGCAGTTTTTGATTATCCTGTGGCATCAGTAAGGCTCATCCTTGAATGGCATATCCATGGAGGGGATGAGTTATAGATTTAGGAGATTTGGGATTAAGAGATGGCCACATTTGAATAAAAAGAGAGCTGGCAGATAGGAAGGTACTTAGGCCTCAGTAAAAATCATGTTTTGATAGATATCTTAAAGGAAAAGCAAAAGAAATTTCTTGTATTCAAAAAAATGAATATTAAAACATCAGCAATACTTTAAAGAAAATTCATAATGCTATATATTCATTAAATTATGATTAATTAATTCTTATTCCATCCAATCTTCTGTTAGTAATTTTGTGATTCTATATTTTCCCACTAGGTTTTTGGAAATCCTTTGTCAACTTTATGGTGTGGCTTTAAAGTTTCTTAAGTAAGGTCTTTAGAAAATGTTATTCCAGAATACTTACTATGGTCCTTTCCATGGGTCCTTGAGGCAGTATGTTTTCTTTTGTTTTTTTTGGTTACATATCCCCCCCTTTCTGCTTGCTCTTGCTGTGTTCATTTCTCTGTGTTCTTTTGTGTCCGCTCTGTCTCTCCCCGCTGCAGCTACATGCCAAGTCAGGTCACCGTGCAGATGGCTCTGCTCCATTTTGGGGGTGGGTCTGCTTCCAATCATAAGCAGCTCTGCTTCGGTTCACAGGTGGATCTGATCCATTTGTGGGTGACTTGCCCTGCCCATGGTGACTTTGTCCTGCCCATGGTGGCTCTCACCCACCCACAGCAGCTTGCCCTTCTCAATGCAGTCTGCCCACTTTGGAGAGGTCCCTGGGAACTGAACCTGGAGCCTCCCATGTGGAGAACTGGCACCCTATCTACTGGGCTACAGCTGGCCCCAGAGACAGTGTGTTTTTGTTGAAAACAGCACTCTGGCTTGTTACTGATTATAAGTGTTTTCAGGAAAAATTCAGGAAGTAAACAAAAATTGGTGGATTATAAAAACCTTAAAGCATGAAAGACAAAGAATAACTATGTTTAACTTATTGCTGTTTTCTAAAAATGAAAGATGAAATGAGAGTTTACTATAAAATAATGCCTTTGAGAAGGAAATTTCATTTTTTATGTGGTATGTAACATTTTTAAGAATAATTGAACTTAAGTTTGATTACATTATTTTGTTGCCTAATATGAGGCAGTTCAGTATTATGATACCTTATGAACAGTGATGATATTGACAAATTTTAGGGACTTCATAAAATTCCTGGAGTATATGAATTCTGTTTTATTTATATAAATTCAACTAACTGAAGGTTAGAACAGTTTTAATTTGATAATATTTCCTATATAATTTATAAGGCAACAAATATATCTATGTTTAGCACTTTTTTACAAAGTGAAGGAGCATATTATTTTTAACTCTCCTGGGACTCTCTGTAAAATCCCAAAGACAATTTAAAATACAAATATATATTTTTTAGCATTTAATTTGAAAAGCTAAATATTAAAATTTGCCAGGGTGTTTGAAAATTGGTTAAATAGGATCATAGGACACTGTGAAACAGTACATGCTTGTCATTTTAAATTAAAGTAATAGTAAAAGACTTTAAAACTAAATAAAGGAGATAATGTGGTGGTTTAAAAAACCTAGTTTTTAAAATTAGGTCATGATAAAGTTGTCATAAAGTATAAGAAGTAATTTTGAGAAAATATAAGCTCTCTGCTTTTTACCTTGACTATTTAGGGAAAAAAAACTTTATAAATTTTCATTAAGAGTCTGATAATCTATGAAAACTTTATTTTAACAAGAGAAAACCAAATTTTAGTTTCACATCAGCATACTATTTAGTATTGAGGCTCTTAAAATTTTATAGAAAGTTCCATTAAGTCTTACCCAACTTTGACTGCAGGAAGTATAATTTCTTTTCTGTGAACATTTTACAATTTTCTATATTTATTTAGATTTTGTCTTAGATTTTCTTTACTTCATTCTGTAATAAACAACCATTTTATTTTAGGACAAAATTACCTCTTTTAACTTAATAAAAATGCATCCTGCATGTCTTACATAATTAAGTTACCAAATGATTTTATATTCTTCAAGCTGACATTTCACAAAAAACAATTTCTGTCAAAGTAAAACTTGTCAGAATGATGACTCAATTTTGTTAAATGCAAACATATGAGAATACCTTTTAGTACTTAAGATTGATAATTCAGAAGACATAGTTGTGTTCTTTTAAATTTATGATATTAAATTAATATATAAATGAAGGATTTAGAGTTTAACATTTTCAGCCATCAGTCTAAAAAACAGGATTAGAAATATAGAATATGGATACAGACTATAGTTAGTAAAAATACTTTGATGATGCTCTTTCATGATTTGTTAACAAATGTTTCACAACAATGCAGGGTGTTGGGGGGGTGATGTGTGGGAGCACTGTATGATGTTATGCATGTTTATTTTGTAAGTTCATGATGTTTACTGAACACTTATAGTTTATGTATGTTCATGTATGAATGATATGCTCTAATAAATTTTTTTAAAAGCCATTCTAAAACGTTTGAGATACTGTTTATTTCAACCACTGCTTTCATTAAAGGACAGGCTAAAGATAAAAAAAAAAGAAAGAAATATAGAAAGACAAAATACAAAGTCATAAAACTCATTAGTTAATGTAAAAGGTTTGACTCATTGTCCTTGTCCACTTTATATTTTTTATTTTAAATATTTAGTAGAATAATGCTAGCACATTTGATCAATAAACCTTTATATGTTTAGGAAAAACATTTATAACTATGAATGCACTTTCTTTAAAAGTGAATAATTTTATTTCTAATGTCCCTGTTGCTTGAAATTGTCCTTTACATTTTTCCCTTGGGGATAATGTGTAATGATTGTTATTAAAAGTAACAACTGGGAATTCCTTTACAGTTTTTTATTCTACCCTTTTTGAATTGCTGTAATTGTAAACATACAGATTTGTCTTTTTTACATTTTTATTCTGATCTAGAGGGCTTTTAAAATGTTCAGCTACATTAAAAAAATTTAAGGGCCTGACTTTCTATTAAAGTTTACATATTTTATTAATTGACTTTGAAAGATTAGGTTTGGTTTCATTGACAAATTATGAGGCACTGTCCCTTCAAACATTTCAGAATATGAAGAAAGACCTGAATAAACAGCAAAAGTCTGAGACAATTGAGGTTTTTAATCCTAGATGGATTTATTTTTCTTTGTATGTTTACAAGTTTGGATTATGGACTGATTCGTTTTTTGAGGAAAAGACTTGGTATGACATTTAATTTATACTTAACAATTTGGTGGGTCTTTTTGGAGCATCCCTACCTGTAACTTTTGTAGCATCCCTTATGTAAGGTCTATGTAAGGAATATTTTAAAGAAGAAATTTTGGAATTAGTTTTTTTTAGGCTGATTCAGCATGTAAATTCAAGAATGTATTCTATTAACTCTGGGAGATTCTTAGTAGAATTGGAATTCCCTTGGTTATGATTTTCAGTTTATCTTTAGTTCAAAGATTGTAGGTGATACAAGCAATCTTTAAGCCACTTTGATTGGGTTTTACTTTAAGCAGGGCTAAGATATAGACCTGAAGGTTTTTCTGTTTCCTTACTATAAAAGGAAAACTCAAAAGCCAAGGTTAAATATGTGGAGGACAGGAAAGCACAGGAGGACCTGAGGTGTTCTTGGAAAATTTAGAGAATTTAGGAATATTTTCAATTTTGGTTATCTAAAAAACTTTACTACAGCTAATGTAATTTAAAACTGTTTCTAGTATACCATATTCAGTGAGATATGGATTTATTTGAGACAAGATAATATTTTTTGAACATGAATCCTACTTGTGTGCTAGTTGACAGGGCACTGTTAGAATATTTTGAAAAATTAGATCTCATTTTTTTTCTGATTGAAAGCAATCATTAAGCTGAAAACCCTGTCAGGATTTGTTTTACAGTTGTGTTAATGAGCTATATTACAATGTGGTTTATGTTGTATACTTCTTTAACTCTGTGGAGTGCCTGTGTTTCTAGTTGTCTGACTTGCAAACAAGTGTCTCCTCTTGCAAGAAAAATTGTGATGAGCATGGCATTTAACATATTGTTAATGTTTTCCTTCCTTGATATCTTAAATGATCATGAGATTGTTCTCAGTCAGGACAAAAGTTAAGTAAAATGTTATGGAGACATGCTACTTTAAAATATCAGGGAAACACATTAAAACTTGGTGTGTATTTTCATATTTCTCTCCCATGTTGTGCAAGCTCTGGTCTTTCCCCCACTTTCAAATAAATTCTTCTTACTTGCTTAACATATATATATATATATATGTCAGAGAAAGAGAGAAAGAAAATGTTCCAAATATGTGATTATTTACCAAACAGGAGAAACTCTTGTAAAATCACAGGGGTAACAAAAAGAACTGCTGCCACCCATCCAAATAAAAAGAACAAATTTCAAAATATGACCAGAAGAGCACTGTTCAAAAGTCCCTTAACCAGAAGACACCCAAACAAAGGTCAGAACTTCAACCAAAGAAAGGGAGGTTTGGAACTGTGAGGACTCACCAAGAGAAACCAGGAGCTGTTAGGAATTCAACATAGTACAAGTAGTTTAAACAGTTACCACACTTGAATTCAATGGTGGCTCTAGAGTTGACATGGCAGATCACTTTTGATCCCACTTTTGACACTATGTAATGTTGACAGACAAATAACAAACATTTGTAAAGCAATAAAAGCATTTATTCAGGGTCTTAGAATTGCATTTCAGGGAGCACAAATTCAGGTAACAACCTTAATTATGTCCAGGTAGAGAGTTCCCAGCAAGGGTTTTTAAAATAAAAAGAGGAAGTATAGAAAGGAGTAATTGGTTAGGGCAAGGGTCTTAGAAATAGGTTTCCTTCATTTTTTCTGAAAGGGAATGGTTTGTTAGCTGCTTAGACTTTTCTGTAATAAACAGTTGGGGGCTTTGAGAATTGCATCAGGAGTTTTCTTCATGCATGGCTCTGCAACTCCACTTTAAGTGTCTTAGACTAATTAAACCATTTCTCTTACACAGTAGTAATGAAATGGAGAATTTAGGTCAGTTTTGTGTTTTTTTTAAAATTTCTGTTGCTTTTATAAATGGAATCTTGCATTCTTTTATATTCTCCAATGACCTGTTGTTTGAAGGTAGGGAATCTACAGGTTTGAATTTTTAAAAAAAGATATAATTGATGCAGTGCAAAATTTATCTCTCCCATTTTACACTTCTGTGAATTTTGAAAATATATAAGTTGCATAACTATCACTACAATCCTGATATAGATTGATTCTTCACCTCAAAATATTCTTTTTTTAAAAGATTTATTTTTTATTTATTACATATCCCCCCCTTTCTGCTTGCTCTTGCTGTGTGTCCATTCTTCTGTGTTTTTCTATGTCTGTTTCTTGTCTCTCCCTGTCTTTGTGGCGATGTGCCGAGTTGGCCCTCCATGGTGGCGACTCGCTCCATTCGAGGGTGGCTCCATTCTGTTTTCATGGGCGGCTCCCCTCCATGTTTTATGGGCAGCAGTCCTCTATGTTTTTTGTGGGCTGCC
>PVKH010019586.1:0-14815 GCA_004027955.1 Chaetophractus vellerosus
ATTAGAAGTTCCATATCCTTCCTCTTAGGGGTTCAACAACTACTAAGTACCAGTCAATAATTGTGTCAGTTCTAATTTTATTATATTAATATTCAAAACAGATTATGTTTAGCTAATTAACAAGATTTGAATATAAACTAATAACATCACTTATTAAGTTTAAATCAGAAAAGTAAATTTTCTCTTTAAAGGTCACAGAAACCAAAATCCTGGGGGGCATTTCGCTCTTTTTTTCCCTAAGACTTGAGCCCCCTCTTCAAAGAACGGAAAAATGCACTGCGATGTTTTAGAGTTTTAAATACTCACTAAACTACAAGGCCAGCCACTACATAGATCTGTTTATTAGAACCACCCTCTCAAAGAAGAGGGTTCAATTTTCCCTTGTAGGTTCCATTTCCATCACATAGTCTTGGATCCCTCACATTCCCAGCATTTCTCAAGCAAGAAAGAAAAGAAAAGAGGTCATTTGCCAGGTCTATAAAGAATTTGGGGTCTTTCCAACCCCCTTGGAATTCTGCTCCATAAGCTCCCAGGCCTGCCCTATCAGCAGACCTCCTGAACGGACGCATCCTCTGGGCTGGTGAACCAGAGGGCCTTTACCACAAAGGTGCAGCTGGCGAAGGAAGGGGGTTGTGCTCAGAGCCTTCAGGGGACGAGGCCTCAAAGGCCGGGATGCTTGCTGCCCAGGACAGAGGGGCCTAGGAACATTCTCAGGGCTTACCTCAAAGCCCTGCAGGCGTCCCAGGTTCATCATGTCATTGCAGCGTTTTGGAACAAGGCACATTAACTCCACTGCTTTCTGTGAGAAAGAACAACAAAAGCTCAGGACAGGAACAGCACTCAGGCAGGAAGCCTGAGTAGCAGCTCTGTGCTGGAAGCTGCCCAGTAGCTCCTTTATTCTAGGAAAGGACCCTGGTCCCTGCTCTGGATGGGGATGTTGGTCATCAGCCCAGGGGGCCAGGTGCATCAGGGGCTGCGTGGAGGGGAAGCCTAGCCCGGCCTTTTCCCGCCTCCCCCCTTCTGTTTATCAAGTCCGTTTCCTTCTCCTACTTTCTTCCTTCTCTCTGTTGTCTCCTGGCTGCCCAAGCAACAGCTTAGCTTGGCTTGTCAAACACTAGAGGTTTATATCCCCAAATAACCTACCAGAATAGTCTGCAAGCTCTCTGGCCCCAAATAATCCCCATGGTGTCAGTGTCTCCAAGGACTTTATTTTAGTGATAAATAATATAACACATCAACATTGACAAAATTTTGAAAGTTCATTTCAATAAAATATAATATCTAAAAAACTTTCAGATTTTCTGTTTGAGTCGGTGTAAACTTTAAGTAATGTAGGTTGATGACAGGACAATATTGTGAATGCATATTTGCCAGTAAATTGTAAAATGCAAATTTTTGAGTTGTATTTATGTTTGTATAATAAAAATTAAAAAAAAAAAAGTGTAGCCTCTGGAATGACCTCCTGACTCACTCTGAAATCTTTTAGCCATAAAAACGCATTTGTATTTTAAAAAAAGGACTTCACTTCGGGAGTAATCTTCAGGTTGGGGTTGGGGAGGGGGATGAAAATGGATGCCTTCTATGGCAGATACAGGGAGGACTTGGCCTGTGGATAAAACTGCACATTAAAGCACCCGCTCTCTGAAGGGTCTCAAAGGATCAAACACCACCCTCTCCCACTACATGTCACTGGGAGCCCCATGGAGAACACCAGCGGGGGTAGGCTTTGGTCTGGCCCATAACAGACTCTCCAGTCCTGAAAGAACACTCAATGTGCGCGTTAACACCCGCCATTCCTCATCCTGCCGAGTGGCTGTTTGCAAGGGGCTCTTACTGCCCCAGTCTGAGAGGGGTCAGCCAGGACCCTTGAGCTCCCTGGGACAATCTTCTCCCTTTAGAGATCGTTAGGCAACATCAAAGAGCAAGCATTACATGCAGAAAACGCACCTCGATATCGGAGCACTCCAAACCGGCCTTCTCACTGTATCTCAGGAAGTCCTAGCAAGTAGAGGAAGCAGGGAAGGGTGTGGGGAGGGGTGAGATCAGTTAGTAAAATAGTCAGGGAGCTATAAAAAACTCAGCATCATAAAAAAGCAGTACCCAGAAGACCTCCCTGCCCAGCAGAGGTGGCAATGGTTTGCAGCAGCTGAGAAGTGAAACTGAGCATCATGTAAGACATAATGATGTAGGGAGAAGTCCAGGAATATTCAAAACTGTAGGAGACTAGAGAGAAAGGAGAAGGATAGGGGAGAGGGAGGAAGGGACAGAGGGAGAGGAGAGGAGAGAGAAAGAGTATGTGGTAGGGAGGGAAGGAGGGTTATGACGAGAAAGGACGGGAGAAAGGAAAACTCAAAATGGCCTCTTCCATATACCTATTTCCACAAGACAAATCAAGTTAAATATTTTTAATGAATTTTTAATCAAATGTTAGGTGAGTATTCATCAAATATTACACCTAAGGTTTCTAGGGTCTTGTCTTTCCCTTTCTTTCTTCCTTGTATTCCACTCTGATTTTATACTCAGTATTATATTCTATTTTTTAGGAGTACCAAGTCAGTGACTGTGATCAAGTAAAAAAGCAAATCAAAAAGAGAAAATCAAATAACCACCGATCTTAAAGGCAGGAACACAGTCATGCAATTTATTTAGGGGCAAAACTGATGCCAGTAACCAACAGGCACGAAAAAAGCCCACATGCACACTAGTGCACACCCCTGTGAGGGAAAGTGCGGTGGGACAGAGCCCCTAGCCTAAGCTGCTCGCTGATTCGGGGCCCTCACCCACGGCCCTCAGCTCTTACCTTGAGGAGCAACTGGTATTTTGTTATTCTCTGAATGGGCTTGATAAGGAAGTCACTAAGAGTCAGCCTTTGACTTATCTCCTGTTTGACCTCCTGAAACACAAGGGCACCACATTAGAAGAAAAGGAACCAAAGAATTGGGGTGCTCTGGATCAGGGTTCAAAGGCAAGGAAGATGGTCTTCATATTTTCCAGTGAACTTTTAGAATCTTCAAACCATCGACAGGTAGAATTGGACTAAACCACTGCTAGTTTGTTATTAGCAACATGTAACACACACCACTGTCACCTTCTTGCCTCCAATGTCAAGTGCTTTCTCACTCGTGTTTTCACCCCAGTCCTGAGAGACAAGTTTCGGGGAAGTTGAGGAATGAAGGGTTTTCTTTAGGACACCACAAACCTATAGAGCAGGGCCCTGAACTGTGATTCCAAACATTCAGTTGCAGGCTCTTTCCAAGTGATGGTGCTGCTTCTCCACTCGCAAAATAAATATTTCCAGGTTGTGGCAAAACAAGCACTCTGAGGTGCTTGACAGAACCCCCGGGAACAGCATAAAACACTACTGAAGTGGTTCTGAATACCTCAACAATGAGGCGGGTCCTCAGCAAGCAGCCTCAAGGGGGCTGGTGAGGAAGACGGTGGCCCAACCTGCTCTGGGGTTGCGCGAGAAGGACCGGAGCTTCTAAAACAGTCTGTGTTACGGAATCGTTCTGCAAATGGAGGTGGCTGAAAACGGTCCACACACACGGCCACCTCAGCTCCAATCCGGCAGAGGGGCTCGTGAGCATTTAGCTGAGACGCTTGTGGGGTCACCTGTGAATGTGGCTGTCTGGGCCTGAGACTTCCCCCACCCCGGGGCAGGCCGGGCCTGCGCGGCTTACTTCAAAGTAGGCGTCGTACTCGGCCACGATGTGCTCTGAGCGCGGCTTGTTCTGGCAGTACCACACGTAGATGTGCAGCTTCCGCTCCTGAAAGGCAGCAGAGACGGGCACTCAGGCATCCGCGTGCCTCGTGCTCGGTCTCGGCGGCCGTGCAGCCCACATGCGGGCAGGACACACGGGTACAGGCCACGCGGGGGCACACCAAGGCTGTTGTATGAGAGTCAATGTAGTTTAGTCACAAGAGCCAAAAGGTGGAAACAACCCGCATGTCCCTCTGATGGGGTACAGCCATACAAGGGAATATTACTCGGCCGTAAGGAGGAATGAAGAACTGATACTTCTACAATGTGGGTGAACCTTGAAAACATTATGCAAAGGTAGAGAAGCCGGACACAAAAGACCGCATATTATATGATTCCATTTCATACGAAAGTCCAGAATCTACAAATCTATAGACATAAGATAAGTGGTTGCCCAGGTGGCTGGGTGCGGGGGTATAGGGAGGTGACAGTTAAAGTAGTGTATGGGGTTTCATGGGGGGTTATGTGAAAATGCACTAAAATTGATAGTGGTGATAGTCGCACCTCTCTGTGCATATATTAAAAACCACTGAATTGTACTTTAAGCGGGTGAATTATACGGCATATCAACTGTATCTCAATAAAGCTGTTTTTTAGAAAAATAAATGTAGTTGGCAAGTTGTAACCTTCCAAATTGCCCAGGAGGTTAAAAAAAACAAAAACACAAAACCTCAGAGTGGAGAAAGGAGGAAGACAAGTCAAGAAAGAGTAGGGGGGAGAGAGAGAGAAAGAATTAAGAAATGAAAAAAATGGGCCTGGTAAGGGGTCAAAGAGGGAGGGAAACACTCACATGTTTAATAAAGAGCTGGGCCAATCTGTCCTGCTCCTGGATACATTTTTCCAGTTCGGCCAGGAAAAAACTAAAAGGAGAGAGGGGGCAAAAGAAAGGAGCCACATTATTCAGACGATGAGAAAAATGACAGCAGCCCCTCCCCCAAGCCCTGGCCCTTAGGTCAGACACAGGAAGAGAACTTGAGCAACCTGGATTCCCGCAGGGCACCTGTGACACTTACTCTTTATGCCAGTCATAAATCTGGTGAATATTTCCAAACACGATTTTATCCTTTCCTCGCATGTCCTCAGGGACACCCTTTTCCTCTATTCTCTTCATGAAGCCCTGTAGCAGCAGAGACCATTGGTTAATACAGGACTTTCACAAGAGAGCTTTCTGGGCTGAGCCCCACTCCCCAGCACCTGTGTTACTAGCTCACACGCCTGGGTGAGCTTGAGGGCAAATGCTTCTGCAGGCTCTCACTACTCATCTAGGACTGTACCCATGTGCAGAATGATAGACAGACGTTTTATGAAGTCTGGGTCCCTTTCTTTTTCTCCAGTGGTCATTTTCCCATATCCCTTCTCCCAACCCAGATCCATCTTACCTTCAAAGACTCAGAACTAGACACATCCAGCCTAGGAGTAAGTCTTAACAGTTTTTGCAAAATCCTATACACATATAATCTCATTTCAACTTTAAAGTCAAGATTTGAAGTTGCACAGGTAGCATTATCCCATCTGACAGATGAAAAAGCCAACACACTGGGAATTATATGACATGTCTTATAGTCACACCACTAAGGTCTGACTTCCTTGGATCCCAGTCTCCTGTCTCCAGATCCCCAAGTCTCCTGTTCCTACGCTGGGCTGATATGTCCCTTCCTGTCCCCCTTGGAGAATAACTTTCCACAAATTAGAATTCAGGTCCACTATATGCGAGTTACTCTGTTTTTCCAAGGTTCAAGATAAGCAAATACAAAACCGTAAGTCTGTGGATTCCCTAGGATGGGGATTTTATAGGCCACAAGGAACCAGCAGATGATTTAGGTATCAGGCATTCAACTTTTTAAAAAATCAGGAACAAGTTTTTGTTTGATAACACCATTTTTGATGGCTGCATAGAATTCTACTGCCTAATGTAGAGGATTCAATTTTTAGACTTCATATTTTTTCATTTCAAATGATTAAGAACAGGGCTCTAAGCTGTCTAAATTACCCACTTACTTTCTTAGGTTTCTCCAAGTATTTAAGTCCCCTTAACATGAACCCCTGTGGAGAAAGGGCTCGGCCTTACTTAACCAAGTTGACGATGAATGTACTTCATTAGTCCTGGTCTTCCTAAAATCTAAGGAAACATGAGCCCCAAGGTTTTGCTCAGAGTGACTGAGTGGTGCCCACGGGGCCTGAGGCTCTGAAGAAGGTATGTCCCCATGCCAAACACCAAAGGAAAACTCGTAAGGCAAAGGCTTCTCACCCAATATAAGGCGAACCGTACTTGGTTCTGACAAAGAGACTCTCCCCAGTACTGCAATATTTGGTGCCCCAACTCCCTCTAGATATAATATTTAAGGGGAAAAGAAAAAAAATTATCTATATTATATTTGAGTCTATTACAATTCTTATTTTCATTTCTGCAACCACCCAGATGGTATAAGACAAATATCACCCTCAGATAAAACAGCCAGCCCAGGTAGCACAGAACACGCTCCTGACTCACCCTGAGCTCCTACTCACCTCCACCACGACCCCGAGGTCCTTGACATAGTCTTTCTCCGTCTGTACCAGCTCATTCAGGACAAACCTGAGCAGGAGATTAAGAAAAATGAGGGTGCTTCTTCATTGTTAAGCAAGAAATCTTCACACTTAAGTTCACACAACAGTTACTTTGACACCTTTAGAAAAAGACCACACAATAGACCCCTTTAGAAGGAGCTTACGACGCTGTCACTACAAGAGCCCCCCCCCCCCCCAGAACGCTGAGGACACCAAGGCCAAGAGAGGGCTTTTCCCAGACGATGCTCAATGTCAGCTGCAATCACCCAGCACTGCTCTTCCTACTCTCCATGCTTCTTCCCCTCGCGGGTAACTGAGAAACCGCATACACATACACAGGGCAGAAAGAACGACTCCACGTGGCAACGCTGAATTATGAAAGCTTCACGGCCATCCACATGAGACTCTTATTCTTTCATTTCAGTCCCATTCTTCAGTTAACAAGATGAGAGGGACATCTTTTGATAACCAACTGCTAGGGCCTCAGAGATACTGACATCAAGTAAAGCTTTTAAATACAGAAGCTCTAATTATTCAGATAGCTATCCATGGTAACTGGCTTGGAAAATCCCCAGTCAGGGCCAGAAAGATTTACTGCAGACATTCTACAATCACAATGCTGAATGCAGCAAGAGGCACCCCCCGCCCCGCCACCCCCACCCAGGATGTGGGGTTTAACATTTGAAAACTATAAGGACTCTGGTTTTCTTAGTTCCTTCCTTGCTAATGGTTTCTATCTCAGAGCATTGACTAAGCTCCAGTTACTTCATCTGGGTTTCTCATGCGTACATGGGTTGCTTAAAATTCTAGAGACTGCTTTTGTGGTCCACTGCCTGGTAAGCTAGCCAGACTGGCTTTCTGGAGTCCTTGAGGCCTCAAACTCAAGCACCCCTCTTTCTTTCTGTCCAGACAGCGAAGAACTGTACATAAAATGCTCATGGTTGTGCGTGGCAGTGGGGTAAGTGCTGTGCAGCTTACTGGAGTCTAAGCCTTAATATCTAAGTTTGAAAGAGGCTCAACTGCATTTTTGGCCTAACTGGTAGAAGGGATAAAATTCTGAGATGTCAAAGAGGGGCGCCAACACAAAGCTTGTAATCACTCTGAACCCAGGAAGCAATTCATTTGAAATTCTTGTTCTATACAGCATAGAGAAGCCACTAGACCCCCTGCTCTGGGGCGTCAGGGCAATAGGAAGGAGGCAAAGGGACACATGCCTCTTTATCAGCATGTCCAGCACTTCCAGCCAGTCCCTCTTTCTAATACAGACAATCATGTGTTTTAGGCTACAGGAAGGAACCAGCAAGGCCAAATAAAAGCATTTAAATATATCTCTAGCATGGTGCAAGTTACTGCTTGAGAGAAAGTGGTACAAGGAAACCCACAGGAAAGCTGGAGTGGGAATGTGGGTCTGGAAGGGCCCTCTGGAGATGAAGTCCAGCTTGCTGTCAGTCACCAGGCGATATTTTTTATCCTAAGCTCTCTGCTGACAGACTGGGGCTGTCTTAGGCTCTTCAGCCTCTAGGGAAGGGGATTATAGTGGGTGCTGCTAGTGGATATCACGTTTTCCCTTGAAAAGCTGATGAATCACTTGGGGAGATAATGACACCCTAAAAGATGTTCTGAAAAGTTACATGAAAGACTTGAATTACATGCATTAATACAAGGTAGTACATGGTTATTTGCCAAATAATTTAATTAATAATAAAGCGGGTTTTTCATGGTCAGTTCTTATAAGTAAAGGTTATTTACAAAGTAAATGCTATTCTTTCGTCCAACTAAACTTCTTCCAGCCACAGGTTAGACCCACTTCTAACCTCTCTCTTTCACAGTGGTAGGGAATGGCTGGTCCCCACAGAAACTCCCTCAGGGCCTTTGCACTGGCTGTTCTCTCTGGCTGTCCCTTGTCCCCTCTGACTAATGGCCAATTTCTCTCCTCTTGTCTCTGTGCAAATGCCACACCCATTTAAAACTACGACATGGGCTCATCCACACTCCTGGCCCCCCTTTCTCTGCTCCATGCTTTTCTTTTTCTAGCTTCTAACATACTACATACTCATTTTATTTTGTTGTCTGATTTCTCCCCTAGAATGTAAACTCCCTGAGAGCAAGGACCTTTTGTTTTGTTTGCTGTTACTGTTTGTTTTGTCTGCTGATGTATCCCAAGTGCCTGGCACATGACAGGTGCTCAATAAACATTTTGTGAATGAATGAATTGCTACATCTTGAAGACAATCAAGTCCATTCTCAGCTTTTTCTCCTCCTTGACAAATTATTCCATCACTTCTCTTCGGAGCAAACATTTTACCCAACTGTCATCTTCTGGATTAAGTCTCAGTTCTCCAACCCCCTGGACCACAGCCTCATGTATGGTTTACACATAAATGTCTACTCATCCCTCCTTGTGGCCATAATTAGAGTGGGAGAGAATCAGGATAATATGCAGTAAGAGCAATGAGACATTCTAACAGCCGGAATTTCAGGACAGCTTTGGCTGTGGAATGGAGTGGGTAAAAGAGGCAGCAAACTTTTGCCTACTGTGGTAAAATCAGACAACATCATGTCTGGAAGCAGGACAGTTGCTTAAATGTTTGCTCACAGGACTGTTCAACTAATTGACAGGACTTGCCATGGACCACCTGCTACCTCAAAGGTCAATGCCTTTCCCTTCCATGATACAAGCTTTGCTTTGGCTTGACAGGGACCAGGACATCAGCTCCAACTCTGCCTCACCTGTATAACAACGTGAGACGCTAAGGAAAATCAGCTTTGTGCAAATACCAGGAAATTTCCCTTTGGGGATGGTACTTCTCTACCTCTATTCCATTCATCAACATCTTGGGGTTCCCCCCACGCCCATAAAGTTGAAGGGGCATGTATGTAACTCCAGAGCCTATGTGCCATATGCTCACCTGCCACTCTGAGGTGAGAGCCCTGCTCTGAGGCCAGGCCTTAGCCATAGTGTTTGCTCTTTTGTTTCCTAAGAATCGAAGTCATAAATGTTCACTTAGCCTATTTCTAGGCAACAGAAGGAACTTGCCTCACTTATTTCTGCTCATCTTCATGTCTCTGATCAGGCTTAAAGAGTGGGAGTTTGAGGGAGAAGGGAAGACTGTTTGGCAACAGGGAGGGATCCTTCATGCCATGCCTACTGTTCAAGTCGTAAGCTATGTTCCTATGGATGTGAACCCATTTGTAAATAGGACCTTTGGAGATGTTATTATTAGTTAAGATGTCTCATTCATGAATAGGATCTTTGAAGATTCTATTTTGGATGGGCCACAATGAATCAAGGCCTTTAAAGAGAAGAAATTCTGATATAGTCATAAGAAGTCAGAAGGCAGAGAAAGCCACAAGAGGAGACCAAGGAGACAGATTGCCACGTAACAGAGGTAGAGATGCAAGCCAAGGAGCCCCAAGGACCAGAATGCTACAGAGGCCAGGAGAGAGCTGGGCCTGTTGACATCCTGATTTCGGACTTCTAGCCTCCAAACTGTGAGTGAAGATATTCTTGTTGTTTAAGCCAACCCATTGTGTGGTATTTGCACAGCATCTCTGGCAAACTAGACACCTACCCCCTGCTGCTTAGGACCTCTCACATATCCAGGACTCATTAGCAACTCTGCTTTCAAAACAGACTCAAATCTTAGGCAATAAAACTAAAATTTGGGAAATGGTGTGGTTTTTGCATTAGTGGTATCCAGTATTTTCTTAATTGCCCCAAATAATAGAAGATTGACTTCACATCAGGGTAGATAACTCAAACCTTGTATAACACATGGGTTTTTCTGAAAAGGATTGTGACATGAAGTGTATTTTGCCAATAACTATTCAAAAAGTGGATAGCAGGTTCTCTTGGGACTAAACTCACAAGTGGATGCAAAATAAAAAACTTTGAAGGAGGAACAGAAATAAGACCTGACCAGGTGGCACAACTGGCCCAGCTCCCTCTTCTTCTATGTCACTTTCCCACATTTGGGTTTCTCCCTCAGTGTCCTCTGACTTTTTGCCATGGTTAGTAATTCTCTGATTCCACAGACCCATAACAATAGTCCATAGTTCCCTGAACTTTGCTGTTTCCCCTTATCAGCATGTTTTAAATTTCTAACAGATCTTGGTTAGAACTACACTTTGTCAATAACAGCTACTATCTCACAGTATATTCTTCAGCATAAAATAGTTATTCAGTGACAAAAATAGAGCTGATTGTTTATCAGTGCTATTCTGTACATATCTAGGTCACCTTTACTTAGAGTCAATGAAAACACAGTGTGGGGAATACCTCTCTAATTCTCCTTCAAACTTCCCCTAACCCGTGCCCATTGTCCACTGTACCCATGTGTACCAGGGTGGAATCTGGGGGGACACTTACATCCTGCCTCTCAGGGCTTTGGCTTTCTGTTCTTCTTCCAGGTTCCTAGGAGGTGTGGGTGGGGTCATCCCCTCATTCAGACAGCCTGCAGGGTCTTTTAAGCTCCCCCGGTATGAACCTCCTTCTAGACTCTGAAAAGAGAAGGATAAACATCTTAGAGAAGCATACAGTGAAAAGTTACCTGGAAGTCCTCTTGTCTCCTCCATGCCACAGCCGACTTGGAAGACCAGCAGCCAAGGCTCACTAGAAGACCAGAGGCTCCCATCTTCCTGGTGCAGGGATTCCACGACCTGGTGGGCTGACTTGGCATCTATGTGTTGCCAATTTCCAGGACATAATGAACATTTTTACAGTGATTTATCTCTGGTAAGAGCTCCAGAAGCAAAGCTAATCATTTCAATCTACACCAAACAAGCTGTTAGAATAGGAAATCAATTGCAGGACCATCAAACGCATATTGGTAAGGGTAGCCTAGTGATGTAAGAACTAGTTTGGAAAAATAGTACTTTGTTAAATCAGCTATATTCTTTTGAAGAGGTCAATGAAATATAAACAAGAAGTCAATAGTTTTAGACTTTTCTAAGAACATCTTTGCTAAAGTTATTTACTAAGGGCTTGCTTTCATTTACTAGTCCTTTTCTATTAATAAGTTCTGCGGGATTGAGAAAACAAATTAAAGGGGTCAATACGGTGCTCTAAAAAGAGCTAGAGGCAAAGGAACCTAAATTTTCATCCCAGATCTGCTAGTCATTGGATCATAAGTAAGACAGCTAAAAGTCTTCTTTCAGTTTTCCAATCAGATCTCTCCTCTCTACAGATTTAAAGAGACAGAAGCAATAGTAGCAAAATCTTTTGAAAAGTTTAAAGTGTTCTAACATGGTGAAGTTAAGGTTTTTTTTTTTTTTTTCCTTTCCCCCCACAGTGGATGGAACTGTTAACAATAAGGACACTCAAAAGGGGGTTAATCTTAACAGTTTTACAAGAGCCCTGGAAGGAGGACCATGTAGTAACACTTAGTATTTCATTATCTAAATTGGCAGAAGCAATGTGGATAAACAGTGCAACCGGAATGCAAGGTCAAGGTGAGCAACTTTAAGACAAGTATGAGAGACGAATCCAAACTTCCTTTACAAGATGCCTGCCTATACTGTGACCAAACCACTTGGATTTGGAGTGACTGCCACAAACTCTATTAGTCACTTTATTTCAACATAGACCAAATTAAGGTATTGAAGGTCCAGGGTAGCGAAACAAAAAGTGAACCAGGCGCTTGATAGGCCATTAGATGAGCACAGATAGAGAATATTATGACTTGAATCTGAAACACTCAAAGCGGAGAAGAGATATCAACCTTGTTCCCACCCCTCCCACCCCCTGCTCCCAAATCCACAAAATGTGCCCATGTATGAATAGGAATTTTTTGCCAACACCAGAGACTAGAATTAAGGGGACAGGGTCTTTCAGCTTGAGAGAAAAAAATTTCCTTTCACTTGACATAAAGGTATTTTACAGAACATGTAATCAGCCCACGGAAGTTGTTATCCAGAGAAGGACTATAGGCTAAAAATATAAAAAGGTCAAGAAGGGTTCAGCTCAATTTATAGATACAGGATCTACAACCTGTTATTAAGGAAATGAGGGTGTCTGGTGCTGAGGCTTGACAACCCAGTGGACAGGCAGGCTTTCCAACGTGTCCCTGGGTGCCATCACCAGAGACAGGCTGCCCAGGAGGATGGACCCAGCTGGCCACTGATCTGATTACATGCCTTTCATTTCCCTCTCCCTCTTTCTCACTGTTCTGTTACAGCTTTTGTTCTGAAGCTTTTTGGCTGGCTCTGCGGTGACCGGAGGCCAGGGAAATAGACCTGCCTCTCTGCCTACACAGCTGTCCTGTGGAATACCCAGCCCAGTATGGTCCACTCTCAACCATTCCACCAAATGAAGGGCATCTGAGGAGTCCAAAGTGTCACACAGGAAATAAATTCCATCTCCATCTGCCTGGCCTGTTTTATGAGCAAAGAAGTGCAAGTTATATCGGGGAGGAGCAAGCTTTCTAGGGATGGAGTTGATAAGAGCACAGACAGTGAGAGAGATGAAGACGAGGAAGATAAAGGGCTTGGCTAAGCTGTATGCTGGGCAATCTGCCTCAAATAATGGCTGGTTATAAATGCTCATAATAATTCAAGAGTGATTCCCTTTGAGAACCTAGCCACCTGCACTAGAATGGGGATACTGGGCCATAGCCAAGAGCAACTAGGGGTGACGTGCAATTGTCTGTGGGTCCTGAAGGAAATCGAGTATGGGAAGTTAGTTAAGTAGTGGGTGCTGCAGCCACAGGGAAGAATTTTGCCCTGCCTGGGGCTCAGGCCCACACCAATCTTCGTAGGTAAAAGAAAAGGAGGACAATATATATCAATAAAATTTATTTGTTTAAAAAAAAGAAAAGGAAGGCAAGGACAGAGCAATTGAAGTTTCTATAGTTGGCTCAAGGTCAGGGAATAGAAGTGCACATAAGATTCAAATAGGTGATACAGCTTGAAGGTAGGCCTTCCACAAGTTAAAAACACACACATTTCCTGTTCACTGGATCTTACACTTAATAAAATGCCCTTCCTGGGCTCCTGTAAGCATCCAATACATACTACCTGCACAGTAGTCATTACACAGTATTGTAATTGACCATTTATTTGCACTCAAGAAAATATTTATCAATCATCTACTGCATGCTGAATATATGCACAGCATTGGAGAAACAAACATGAGTAAGACAGGTTAGCGTACTACATAATCTAAAATACAGTGGCTGCTCCTCTAGACAGGGGTTCCATAGAGGATGGAAGAAAGGGAGCAGGCAGATCTGTGGTGGGGTGGGGAGGGAAGGGAAAGGGAGAGGCAACACTTGAACTGAGTATTGAAAAATGGAAAAGAATTTATTGGATACACTAATGGGAGGGCATTCCAGAGAGGATCAAGGGATAAAACTACATGAGGCAGCCTGGGAAGCTACAAGCAGCCTGGTGTAGGTGGCAAGAAACTGTGTATTATGTGAATTGCGATGAGTGGGTGCTAGGGATGGCAGAGGTAAGGAGTGAAAATAGATAACCTTGGAAGAGTATGCAGAGATCATATGATAAGGAGCCATGTGTGTGGCATTAAGGAATAGAGACTTTACATTCTAAGGCCAATGATGATCTATGGGAGGCTTTTAAATAGGGAAGGAACATGATTGGATTTGAGTTTTAGAAAGATGAGTCCTGATGTTCCAAAGAGCTTTTCATGACTTGGGAAAATGTGTCTGATGTGATCGTAAAAGAAAAAAAGGACTTAAATTTTTAACACTTTATGATTAACTACATTTTTTTTTAAGGAAGGGTCTAGAAAGAAACACACCAAAATTTCAACAATGAATTTGTCTAGGTGATATGAGTGATATGATTTGTGTTTATATTCTTGTCATTTTTCCAATTTTTCTTGAATGTGCACAAACTGCTTTTAATAATCAGTAAGGAGTTGTTAAAAGGTTTTAAAAAGGAGAAGAAAGAGTCTCCCTCTGGCAGTCACATAGAAATGTCAGACTGAAATCCAGGAAGAAATGGTTACAACAGTCCATGCAGAAGAGACTAACCCTGGACTGTAAGCACCATTAAGGAAGTTTCTGTGATTGATTTCAGAGCCTGGCACAAGTAGGATTCCAAATATTTATTGACTACACTATCATACTCTTGGGGGGAAGTCAAATATCATATGATGAGATAATGGGCAAGTCTGCTGATCCAGAGCTACCCATGACACCAACCAGTCACCTCTTAGCTGCCACCCTGCTCTCTCTGGACAAAAAGCATTAGTTCTAAGTCATTCCCAGGCAAATTGTGTGTGGGCATGGAGAAGACAACTATATAGTGCAAAACATGAAGTCTGGATTTTCTAGGCAAATGACATTTCAGGTTTGTCACTTTGTAGTAATAATTGGTTTTGGTAGAAATCTAAACATTTCTATTCTGACAAGAGCTCTCAGGAATTGTTTCCACAGAGGGCAGCCAGAGGAATCCAGTTCCCAAAAACACACACCTCCACATTGACCATGATGGGACATTATTTTCTCTCATCTAGACAGTCAACTTCTACCAACTTTGCCTTGC
>PVKH010019587.1:0-14814 GCA_004027955.1 Chaetophractus vellerosus
ACACACACACACACAATAGCGTTAAAAAGAGAGTGACAACAAAAAAGCAGGTGTATCATTTAATGCAATTAAAATAAAACAAACAAACCCCATAGCCAAGGAAATGAGAAATGTCTTATGAGTGAGGAGTTTCACCCCGCAGGAGTGATTCTGGGCGGAGCAAAATGGCACAAGACTTTTTAGTAAAGTCTCATAAATGAGAACAGAGCCCAGGTATTTTTAAAGGATTGCAAAATGCCTCAACTTAACGCTTTCCAATTTCTTCTGCCATTTAATTAGATTACAAAAATTTGGATAGATCATGAAATAGTCCTCAAATTTAGCTTGGAAGAAAAAAGGATTGATTTCATGCATTATTACAAGTGTCTTAGAAACCACTCCAAGTATATCAGAGCAAACACTCAGGTTGTCCTTCTCTTGATTTTGAGAAGAGATGGTGTAAAGAGAAAGGAGCTTCCAGTAGGCGCCAGACACTCCTATCATATCATAAATATTCTCTCACATGAACTTCATTAAAAAATCCCACAAATGGAGGTTTTTATTGCCCCCATTTTTATTGCCCGAGATTAGGAAAACGAAGTTTACAAATACTTAATAATTTTCCAGAGATCACAAACGTAAGACATTTCTGGAGTGAGAGTTTGACTTCATTCCACATGAGCCAAAGTTGTTGGTTTTTTTTTTAACACATCATGTTGTCTCCTTTACTTTAATAATCTTCCTTTCTCCATTATTCTTGAAGACATTGGGCTAAGAAAGAAAGAAGAGGGTAAACAGAAAGTGTTTTATTTCTCTTTGTTTCTCAGTTCTGTGATTCCAGTTTTAGAGAAAGTGGAGGCTAGCTTTTAGGATTAAGGGCTAAGTTCCCCTGACTCCTAACCTTTCAGAGTTAACCTAAGTGCCCATGCCCTCTCTAGTACCTTTTCAAATCCCATCAAAACTTAAAAACTCAGTATAAAAGTTTTTCGTTTGTTTGCTCTTATTCTCTCATCCTTTCAAAACCTAGCTCAAGCATTTAAAAACTTTTTCAGCCTGACCCACAAAATTCAGCAGTGGATTATATTTTGTCATGAATTTAGTGTTATTTCTATGTGCACTATTTTTGTTTCCTCAACTGGCTTGAAAACTTGGATTATGCTGTAAGTTTCTCCTTTCAATCCCAAAACACAGTGCCGAGTAAACTGTACATTCTCAATGAATATTACTGTTAGAAAGGGTATGACTAACCAGTCCTGAACTGAAAATTAAACTGTATATTTTGTCATATCTTGGCTGTCTACATCCAGCCTTCTAATTGTACAGGTCAGTAGTTGATGGAATGTTTCTTTATGCATTATTTTATTTTATGTTGCATCAAATGTATTTCTATGACTTGATTGTTGTAATGACCAAGACATGTTTATTTTTCAAGTCACTTGCTAATGAACAAAGCAATTACACTTGTTCTTCTGGCCTCTGTATCATTAAAAGACTTGGATTTCACAAGTCTTATTGTTTAATAACTTATTTTAGCTCGGTTGGAGCTTTTAAAAGGTAAAGTTCATTTTATTTGGCAAAGAGTGTGATAGCGGTTCTTTGGCCCAAGGCTTTGTATTTTGTCAATTAGGGTTGCTGCCAGCTTTTCACATAGAAATTGAAATTGTCCCTTGGTGTTTTCTCCTTTTTTTCTTGAGGCTCTGTCATAGATTATTACTATTTGTACAACTTTAAACTGTTAATTTGTGAACACAACCTGGTCTTAGTTTTGTGATTTTTCCTCAGGTGCGTTCAAGGGCTGTACTTGTGTTTTTATTATTATCTGATAGAGAGCTTTTATGATTTTCCCACACCTAAAAAATGTAAGATATTTAAAGTTATATCTATAGTCCAAAAATAAGAAAAGTATCTCTTTACTTGGAGTTTTTCTGTACTTTACCTTCCATAAAATTGAAAATGTCACTGGAGGTAACTATTTAAACGTAGAGTGGGAGAATTATTTTAGAGAGCAGCCATTAGATACAACAGTTTCGGTCATTTTTTCATGTTGCTGGCATATTAATTAGCGACCTTTTATGTAGCTCCAAATAAATTTTTGTATATTAAGTACTTAGTATAAATCAGTGCATAGTTATAGAGAACCTCTATGTGGCTGCAGATATTTAATCAACATGCATTTTTAAACATGTAGCTAAGGCACCAAAATACAGTGGTTACGGACTCAAGGTTCTAGGGCCAGAGAGTCCTAGGACCACCTCCCATTTGGCCACTTGGGGCTAGAGCAATCTCACTCAAGATAGTTTGTCTCTGCAGACCTCAGTTTCCTCCTTTGTTCATGTGAATAATAGTGCCTTGCTCATCAATTGGTGATGAGGTTCAAATGGGGCAATGGGTGTGATGTATAAAATAGCGTCCTAGCAAAGTAAACTCTCAAGGCCCAGAAACAAGTATGCAGAGGCAGCAGGGAGAATGTAAGAATGTGGGCAATGAAGCCCAGCTCAACTGGGTGTACACTGGCTCAGCCATTTTCTAGTTCTGCATCTGGGCACATACTTTCTTTAAGGCTTAGTTCCCTCCTATGTCAAAGTAGATAATGATGTACTGGAGTAAAACTAAATATAAAAGATAATTTATATTATATGGTACTTAGACTATTGAGTGGTGTACTTAGCAGGACTTAAATAAATGCTGGCTCTCTGAGCATATGTGTGTCTGAAGAAATATTTGCCAAATGAATAAATTGATGAGTTTCAAAGGTAGAGATCAAAGATGTGGCATTTGAGATGTTCTTGCAGAATGGGTAGACTTTCCTTTGAGGAGACATGAAGGAGAAGTAGGTGTTTGCCACCTGGCAATGAATGTCTTAAACACACATCTCTTCAAGCTACAACATGGGGACTCAATTCTGGTGGCTTCAATTTTTCTTTAGGAAGCCTTAGTTCCAGGACAACCTGGACACAGCATTGCTATCCAATTGCATGTTAACACATTCTGAAACTATTTTGGTGCTAAAATAAAGGCTCACTGTATAAAATTAACAATTCCCAAAGTGTAAATTTGGGTGGTTTTACTTCTTAGCTGCAAACTTTTGATGACTCTGTATTTGTGTTTTGGTAGGTAAACAATTCAATCAAATGGTATACCTTTCTTATGTTCAAATTAAGATGTTATTTTGAGAAGGAAAAAAAAAGCACCTCATTAATTCTCTAAAGAAATTTTATATAAAGAACCTAACTAATCTGCTTCTCTGGAATAACAAGGTTAACAGACTAAATAAATTCTCATGAAAATTACTCAAATTGCCTTTGGGTAGATAACTCATATCCTAGGTTTCATGACAACAAATGTAATTTGAAACAGACATACCAAATCCCCCAAAGAGGTTTAGAGTAGAATGTCAGTTAACTAAATCCTTGAATGTAGTCTAAAATCCCTAACACTGCTATCATTTGGGAAATGCAATAATAAGTTATAATACATTTTAAATGTAATATTTAATTTTTTCAAAGCTGTACATGGAAATAATTTAAAACCAAATACTTTTACAAGGCTTCTGTTTTCCTCTCTTGCTCTCTCTCTCTTTCTCACACATGCACATATACACATAAACGCTCTCTCTCAGGTGCTCTCTTTTATCTTCCCACATCCTTCTAATTATTTCTGATGAGAGAGTAAAGGAAAACTGTGGTCTCCCTGCTTCATAGGTGGATTTCAATCAATCAATCACATTCTAACTGCACCTGACCTGTAGCCCACATCCCTAGCCTGGAAGATTTGTAGGCGAATCAAATTGATGGTAAACTTCCTTCAATGACAGCGCAGGCAGTTATTTTTCACCAGTATGATTAGGCATTTATCAGTCATCTATCAATTTTCTAGATTCGACCTTGTTTTGCCCTTGCCTCCTCTTTAGTAATTCTCTTTCTATGTGTATATGGTGCTTTTTGGGAAAACTTAATGATCTTTAATGAGAGTATCTTGATACTCAATAACTTCCCCCCAACAAAACCTAAATTTCCTCTGACAAATCAAAAGTAATAATGCCAGATTTATCTGTAATCTCCCCCCAATTTCTACAAAACGTCTTCTTATTTCTATTGTAACATCATAAGGAATAGGTAGCATTGTGAAGTGATTACAAACACTGGATTAAAATAGATCAGGAACAGATACTTCAATTAGTTACTCTCTGATATTAGGGAAGTTATTTAATCTCTATGAGCCATGATTTAATCTCAGTAAGCCATAACATCAGTACTTGTCTCATAAAGTTGTTGGGAAAATCTCATGGGATAGCATACAGAGAAGCCAAATACAAATACCCTATGGACTCAATGTGACCTGGGGTTTTCCTTCTTATTGTTATATATTTGCTTGTTTCCTTATCCTCTCCCATCCCTAACTCATGAATTTCTTGAATTTCTCTATCACCAGCATAGGAACCAGCATATGGTAGGAACAAAATAAGTTGAATGAATGTACTTATTTAAGATATTCAGGCTGAAAGGAATGGATGAGGAGAATAAATACAATTTTAAGAAGAACTTTGCATCAATTATATCAGCAGAGTTAACAATGACTACACCTTATTGAGTACTAT
Source organism: Chaetophractus vellerosus (assembly GCA_004027955.1). Classification (NCBI taxonomy): domain Eukaryota; kingdom Metazoa; phylum Chordata; class Mammalia; order Cingulata; family Chlamyphoridae; genus Chaetophractus; species Chaetophractus vellerosus. Next base: position 4,577 of record PVKH010019587.1, read on the forward strand.
TTGAAATACTAGGATAGTAATTTTAGAATGTTTCTTTCAAGAAGCTTCTCCAATATTAATCTGTAATAGAGATAGAAAGTAATGAGCTAATTAAAATTCTTTTAAAAAAATTTCCCCAGAATCAGCCAATTGTATTATGTATAAGATAGCTAACAACTGCAAACATCGATATGAATAATCACAAATTGATGTCTTTGAAAAAATTATTTGAACTATCATTTTTAATTATTGAGTTTTTTTCTGGTGCATATTCATTTTATTGACAGTACAGATATGACATGAGTGCAATTTTAAACCTCTCAAAATAAAAGTGTGTTTGTGTATATATGTGTGTGTGTGTATACATAGATATACCTATAAATACATATATAGACATACATAAACATATATGCATACTTTGTTAGCTCTTTTGGACAAAATAAATATTGGACTATGGTCAACATTTTGCATACCAGTGTGTAATGGCATTGATATTTCAGGCCTTGTCATTAGTAACAAACTATCCAATCCTTAGTTACACAATTGCACCATAAACTGCAGCTAACCCCATCATAACCAACTTATCATTTCTGTACAGTTTTGTGAAGTCAAACTAAAAAATGTAAACATTAAGGCCAATAACTACTAACCACAAAAATATTTGATTTAGGCAATTGCACATCCACAATTGGGAAGGAGTTAAAATATTTGTAATTTTGCTGAGAAATAGCATATACGTTTCTCCTATGTTGTTGATACTACCTTTGTCCTCTTCTCTTGAACACTTTTCAAAACCAAATGAAGCAACCACCAAGAATGAAATAAAAAATAAATGAGGATTCTAGGAATTGTGGAAAGATGGCAGAGTAGGAAGCTCCAGGAATCTGTTCTCCCAAGAGAACAACTATTAAACAGTCAAGAACTATCTGAATCAACTATTTTGAAACTTTAGTGTCCAGTAGAATACTGTATGACTTCCAGGGAAGAGAGGGAGGAAGAAGCTGGTAAATTATAGGAAATACCAGAAAATTGCTTTCTCTGTGTGGCAGTTACTGTCGCCCAGCCCCGACTCTCATGGCAGGCCGAAGTGAGATTTGGCCCTGGCATATCTTGCTATTACCAGACAGGGACATAAAAATCCACTTCCCCAAGATCTGAAGTGGGGTTGGGTAGGGCGCAGGCTGATCGCTGCTATTGATTACCTTCTTCAGATAATTAAGGCCCAGATCTGAGGGCAGCCAATGTTCCAAACTGCCATGGACAAAGACAAAGACAAAGGAGACTTAAATACAGAATGCTCCCTCAGAGCTGCAGAGGACAGTTGAAGGGCTACATTTGCTGGATGGGAGCTGGTCTAGGAAGTGCAACTTTGGAAGCTGTGGAAGAAGCTTCTGGTACCCTTTCTGGCTCCTTCCTCATCCACTCTCCATGGCAGTTTGGAGCTGGCCAGAATGCCCTTTGTGAGTCCCTAGCCTTGTTCTGGTTGAGAAAGACGGACTTGGAAAACTCCTCTCTGGTTGTCCCTCCTGAAATTTGCCTTTCAGGCAAAATGAGCTCATGACATCAAAAGCAGTGTAGGAAACAATTGAGGCAGGTGGCCTGAGGCAAAGGCTTCCCTGCTTTAAGTCCAGCAGTGAAACACCTAGGAGAGGGAAGTTTGTTTCATGGGAAGTAGAAGGGGCATGCAAACTCCTGTAAAGAGGGGAACTCCTAAGGCCTCTACCAAGCCCAAGCCCAGGACAAGATACAGGTCCAGAGGGGGCTGGCTGTAGCCCAGTGGATAGGGCGCCAGTTCACCACATGGGAGGCCCCAGGTTCGGTTCCTGGGGACCTCTCCCAGTGCGCAGACTGCCTTGAGAAGGCAAGCCGCTGTGGGTGGGGCAGAGCCACCATGGGCGGGGCAAAAAGCTGCCACGGGCAGGACAAAGCCACCATGGGCAGGACAAGTCACCTGTGAATGGAGCAGAGCCGCCCGCGAACAGAGCAGAGCCACCCATGAACAGAGCAGAGCCGCCCACGAGCGGGGCAAGCTGCCTGCATGGTGAGCTGACTTGGCGCATCGCCGCAATGGGGGGAGACAAAGCAGACATAAAGAACACAAAAAAATGAACACACAGCAAGAGCAAGCAGAAAAGGGGGGGATATGTAACAACAACAACAAAAAAGATGCAGGTCCAGAAAAGGCAGGGAAGATGCTGCACTTTGCATTCACCCTGGGCTGAACCTCCTGATGGGAAGGCTGAATTCTGATGGAAAGCACCCATAAACTCAAAGCCAACTTTCAAAGGCAGTGAAAGTTGTTCTTTGCTTAGGTTTGCTTGGCTTTGTTAACTCCTGACACTCAAGAAAAACCCTTTCAGGGGCCGGCTGTAGCCCAGTGGATAGGGCACCGGTTCACCACATGGGAGGCCCCGGGTTCGGTTCCTGGGGGCCTCTCTGAGCGGGCAGACTGCCTTGAGAGGGCAAGCCACCGTGGGTGGGGCAGAGCCGCCGTGGGCAGGGCAAAAAGCCACCACGGGCAGGGCAAAGCCGCCACAGGCAGGGCAAAGCTGCCACGGGCAGGGCAAATTGCCCGCGAACAGAGCAGAGCCGCCCATGAGCAGAGCAGAGCCGCCCGCGAGCGGGGCAGGCCACCTGCGCAGTGAGCTGACTCGGCGCGTTGCAGCAACAGGGGGAGACAAAGCGGCCACAGAAGAAAGCAAAAAGATGAACACAGCAGGAATAAGCAGAAAGGGGGGGGATATGTAACAACAACAAAAAAAGAAAATCCCTTTCATATCACTGGCTCGTTACAAATGCAAGAAACAGATATCTCAGGGAATAAATCCCAGAGTTAACATTTTAAAATAGTAAAATATACAGTGTGCAACAAGAGTGCAAGTCAAACAAGGAAACAGCAAATGATGGCTGATCTCAAAGAAGAGGAATAAAAATCCAGAAAACATAATAAAGAAGGCCAGATTGTAGACATACCAGGCAAAGACAAGACGAAACAAAAAAAAAACAAAACAAAAAACAAATATACTCAAGGAGATGAAGGAAAATACAGAAAAATAACTAAAAGATATCAGGAAAAGAATGAATGAACAACGTGAGAATATCAGTAAAGAGACAGAAATTTTAAAAAGGAACAAAACTGAACTACTGGAGAACACAATAACTGAAATGAAAAATTCCCAGAAGGGTTTCCACAGCAGATTGGAGCTGGCAGAGGAAAGAATCACATCCAGGGGAGCTCTGCCACATTCTGTAATGGAATACCAAGAATCCCCTGAGAACAGGGGCAATAACTAGTGAAGGAGAATGGTCCATTGATGGGTGCTTGATATTGATGAGTCTGATTATGAACCTTTACTCTTGAAATGGAAACTTAGCCTAAGAGTTGCCTCCTGGGAGCCTCCTTGTTGCTCAAATGTGGTCTCTCTCTAAGTCAAACTCAGTCATGTCCCCATAGCATGGGACATGACTCCCAGGGTTGAGCCTCCCTGGCACCGAGGGATTACTACCAAGCACCAACTAGCAATGCAACTGGAAAAAGACCTTGACCAAAAGGGAGAAAAAGGTAAAGACAAATGAGTTTATATGGCTAAGAGACTTCAAAGTGAGTCAGGAGATCATTCCAGAGGTTACGCTCAAGAAGAGGTGGAGTGGGCTACACCATCCCAGAATTCTCAGGTTTGGGGAATGAACTATGGACTAAAGTAGACTTACTGGTATTCTACTATAGATTTATTGAGATTCTACCAAAGGAAGAAATTATATCATTGATGTGGAGGCAGTGGCCACTGGAGGTACTGAGGGCAGGGGGAGGGAAAAATAGGTGTATTATGAGGGCCTTTTGGGGGCTTGGGAATTGTCCTGAATCACACTGCAATGACAGATACAGGCCATTATATATCTTGCTACAACCTACAGAATTGGATGGGAGAGGGTGTAAACTACAAGGTAAACTTTAATCCATGCTTAGTGGCAATGCTCCAAAATGTGTTCATCAATTGCAATGAATGTACCACACTGATGAAAGATGTTGCTAATGTGGGAAAGTGTGGGACAGGTAGGAAGTGGGGCATATGGGAATCCCCTACACTTTTTATGTAACATTTATGTAATCTAAGTATCTTTAACATGTATATATATATATCAGCACACTCAAAGGCAAGACAATTGAAATGAATCAGGCTGAGGAACAGAAAGGAAAAATAGTTATATAAAAAGAAAATAGCCTAAGAGACCTCTGGAACACCATCAAGCCTGCCAATATAGGCATTGTGGGAGTCCCAGAAGGAGAAGAAAGCGAGAAACAAGCAGAAGGAATATTCAAAGAAATAATGACAAAAATTTCCTGAACTTAGCAAAAGACCTGAATGTATATATCCAAGAAGCCAAGATAACACCAAACAGGATAAAGTTGAAGAAATAAAAAGCCCCATCAGATACTGATCAAACTGTTGAAAACAAAGAACAAGGATAGAGTTCTGAAAGCTGCAAGAGAAAAGCAATGTGTATATACAAAGGAGCCTCAATTAAATTATTTGCTGATTTCTCATCAGAAACCAACAAGGCATAAAAGCAGTGGTTTGAAATACTTAGTGCTGAAGGAAAACAATTGACAACCAAGAATTTTATATCCAGTGAGACTTTCTTTCAAAAATGACAGGACAGAAGAATCCATTTCCAAATAAATAAAAGCTTAGGGAGTTCATCACCACAAAACCTGCCCTACAAGCAATGCTTAAGTGAGTTCTTCAGACTGAAAGAAGAAAATGGTAGTCAGTGGTTTGAAGTGGCAGAAATAAATAAAGACCTCCAATAAAGCTAACTTTTTAGGTAAATGTAAATGCCAGTACTATTGTATTGTGCATTTTGGTATATAACTTTACTTCTTACTTCCTGGGGTGCTAAAATCCAAATGCATAAAAAGTGATGATAAAGCTGTTCTTTTGGATATACAATGTACAACACTATAATTTTTGGCAAGCACAAGTAAAGAGGGGTAGAAAGGTATAGGAACAGTGTGAGCATGCTATTGAAGTCAAGTTGGTATCAAATCAAACATGATTGCTATGTATTATGGATGTTAAATTCTAATTTACATTTGAAGTCACTACTGATAATGCAGGACTTTCTTTTGCCATTTTGCTATTTAGTCTTTTTTATGTTCAAAAATTATAGCAAATTTATTAATTTTTTATTAATTTGTTATTAACGGGAAAATGAGAGGGAGAGTGGTTGGGGCATATGGGAATCCACTACACTTTTTTTTTAAAGATTTATTTTTATTTATTTATATATCCCCCCCCCCTTTGCTGCTTGTTCTTGCTGTGTTCATTGCTTTTGTGTTCTTCTGTGTCTGCTTGTCTCCCCATGCTACGGCATCCTGCCGAGTCAGCTCACCGTGTGGCAGCCTGCCTTCTCGAGGAGGCCCCAGGAACCGAACCCAGGGGCTCCCATGTGGTAAACCGGTGCTCTACCAATTGAGCCACAGCTGGTTCCCCTCACTATTTTTAAAAAATAAGTTAAAAAAAATTTTTAAAGATACTTAGATTAAATAAATGTTACACAAAAAAATATAGGGATTCCCATATGCCCCACTTCCCACACCTCCCACAACCTCCCACATAAACATCCTTCATTAGTGTGGCACATCACCTGCAATGGATAAACACATCCTGGGGCTTTGCCATTAAGCATAGACCATAGTTCACATTGTAGACCACACTCTCTCCCACACAGTTCTGCATGTTATGCTATTTAGTCTTTATAAATCTCATATCTTTTTTGCCCCTCAATTCTTCCACTAATGCCTGAAGGTATTAAAAAAAAGTATGGCCCAATCAAATGACTTGCCTTGAATTCAAAGACACAAATAGGTTGAAAGTGAAAGGATGGAAAAATATATACCATGTAAGTAGTAACCAAAAAGGAACTGGATAGCTGTGCTAATACTGCATAAAATAAACTTTAAGTCAAATGTTGTTATAAGGGACAAAGATGGTTATTATATATTGATAAAGGGGTCAATTGAACAGGAAGACATAATAACTATAAATATGTATATACCTCAAAATATATAAAGCAAATACTGACAGATTTGAAGAAGAAATAGGTCCTTATATGTTAATAGTATGAGACTTTAATAAATGACTTTCAATAATGGGTAGAACATCTAGACAGATGATCAATAAGGAAATAGAAAACTTGGGTAATATGCTAAACCTCTAGACCTAGCGGACATATATAGAACACTTCACCCAATAACAACAGAATACACATTCTTCTTGAGTGTACATTGATCATTCTCCAAGATAGATTATATTATATATTAGGTCCCAAGTCATTTCTCAATAAATTAAAAAATATTGAAATCATAAATGTATCTTCTTTGACTACAGTGGAATGACTCTAGAAATCAATTACAGAGGGAGAAATGGAAAATTCACAAATATGAGGGAAATTAAGAAATATCTTGAGTTAAATGAAAATAAAAATACAACATACTAAAGCTTATGGAATGCAGCAAAGAAAGTCCTGGCAGGGAAGTTTATAGCTCTAAATGTTTACATTAGAAAGGAAGAAAGATTTCAAATCTAAGACCTAACCTCAAATCTGTAAGAAAAAGAAGAGAAAACTAAACCCGAAGAGAGCAGGAGGAAAGAAATAACACAGATTAGAGTGGAGAAAAATGGAATAGAGAATAAAAAAGTAATACAGTGAATCAACAAAACCAAAAGTTGGTTCTTTGAAAAGAACAATAAAATTGATAAACCTTTAGCTAGAATGACAAAAAAGAGAGAAAGGACACAGATGACTAAAATCAAAAATGAAAAGGGGGATATTAATACAGACTTCAGTGAAATTAAAAGGATATTAAGAGGATACAATGGACAACTGTATGCCAACAAATTAGATAACCTTGTTGAAATGAACAAATTCCTACAAACACAAAACTACCTACACTGACTCAAAAAGCAATAGAAGATTTCAACAAACCAATAACTAGTAAAGTGATTGAATCAGTAATCCAAAACCTAGCAAAAAAGAATAACCCAGGACTAGATGGCTTCACATGGAAATTTTAACAAAAATTCCAAGAAGAGTTAAAACCAGTCCTGCTTAAGCTCTTCCAAAAAATTGAAGAGGAGGGAATACTGCATAATTTATTCTATGTGGTCAATATCACCCTCATACCAAAGCCAGGAAATGATACCATGAGAAAATTATAGACTAATATCTCTATGTGTATAGATGCAAAAAAAACTCAACAAAATACTAGGAAATTGAATTCAACAGCTCATTAAAATAATTATACACTATCATCACATGGGATTTATTCCAGGTATGCAAAGGTGGTTTAACACAAGAAAATCAATTAACGTGATACAATACATTAACAAAATGAAGGGAAAAAAGACATCATCATCTCAACTGGTGAAGAAAAGGCATTTCACTACATCCAGCACCCATTCTTGAGAAAAACACTTAGAAAACTAGGAATTGAAGGAAATTTCTTCAAAATGATAAAGTGCACATATGAAAAATGCACAGCTGTCATTACACTTAATGGTTATAAACTGAAACCTTTCCCCCTAAGATCAGGAACAAGACAGGGATGCCCACTGTCACAACTGTTATTCAACTTGTACTGAAATTAGGCAAGACAAAGAAATGAAAGACATCCAGTTTGGAAAGGAAAAAGTAAAACCTTCCCTATTTGCATTTGACATGATCCTATAAAACCTTCCCTATTTACAGATGAAATGATCCATATACAGAAAATCCTGAAAATTCACAACAAAGTTCATAGAGCTAATAATGGTACAAGATCAACACCCAAAATTCAATATTGTTTTTATATACTGTTAATGAACAATTGGAAGAAATCAAGAAAGCAGTTCCAATTTCAATAGCAACTAAAATAATAAAATATCTAGAAACAAATCTATCCAAAGATATAAAGGATTTGTATGCCAAAAAAAATGCTATTATTGCCAAAAACATCGAAGACCCTAAATAAATGGAAGGATATACTGTGTTCATGGATTGGAAGACTAAATATTATTAATATGTCAATTCTACCCAAAGCACTTCACAGATTCATGCTCTCCCAGTTAAAATCCCAAAAAAACTTCTTTGCAGAAATGGAAATGCCAACCACCAAATTTATATGGAATGTTAAGGGACCAGAATAGGCAAAACCATCTTAATCTTATTACAAAGCCACCATAATCAAAACTGCATGGTACTGCCACAAGAACAGACATATAGATCAATGTACTGGAATCGAGAGCTCAGAAATCAATCCTTACATTTATGGCCTAGTGATTTTTGACAAGGGGGCAAAGTCTACTCAATTGGGAAAGAACAGTCTCTTCAACAAATGGTGCCAGGAAAACTGGATCTACATTTGCAAAAGAATGAAGGTGGACCCCTACCTCACACCATATACCAAAATCAACTAAAAGGGATCAAAGATGTAATATATAAGAGCCAGAAATAGCAAACTCTAGAAAAGGTAGGGAAGCATCTTTAGGATCTTCTATTAGGCAAGTGGTTTCTTAGACTTTACACCCAAAACATAAGCAATAAAAGAAAAAAGAAAAAAAATGGGACATCATGATAATTAAAAACTTTTGTGCAACAAAGGGCTTTATCGTGAAAGTAAAACAGAAATGGGAGAAAATATTTGGAAATCACGTATCCAAAAAAAGTTTAGTATCTAGAATAAATAAAGAAATCCTTCAACTCAACAAAAAGACAAGAACACAATTTAAAAATGGGCAAAAGACTCGAATAGACATTTCTTCAGAGAAGTTATAGAAATGGCCAGAAAGCACATGAAAAGATGCTCTACACCATTAGTCACTAGGGAGAAGCAAATTAAAACCACAATAATATACCATTTCACACTTATTAGAATGACCCTTTTAAAAACAGAGAAAATTGCAAATGGTGGAGAGGATGTGGAGAAATAGGATCACTCATTCATTACTGCTGGGAATTTAAAATGCTGCAGACACTGTGGAAAACAGTTTGGCAGTTCCTTAGAAAGCAAAGTATAGAACTACCATATGGCCCAGCAATCCCAGTTCTAAGTAAATGCCCAGAAGAATTGGAAGCAGGAACTTGAACAGATATTTGCACTCTGGTGTTCATAAGGGCATTATTCACAATTACCAAAAAAAGGAGCAACCCAAGTGTCCAACTGAAGAATGGATAAACAAAATGTGGTATATACATATAATGGAATATTACTTAGCAGTAAAAAGGAATGAATGTCTGATATATGTGACAACATGAATGAATCTTGAAGACATCATGTTGAGTGAAATAAGGCAGACACAAAATGACAAATATTGTTTGATCTCACTGATATGAAATAATTATAATAAGCAAACACATAGAGTCAGAAACTAAAATACAGTTTAGCAGGCACTGGGATGAAGGTAGGGAATGAGGAGTTATGCTTATAATATATAGAATTTCTACTTGGGATGATGGAAATGATTTGGTAATGGATGATGGTGATATTATCACAACATGCTAATGAATTGTTGAAAAAGGTTCCTGCTCTTAAATTCTAGTGGGAGGAAACAAACTATAAACCAATAAATAAGATAGTATGATAGTGCTAGAGGCAAATTAAACAAAATGAAATGCTTGAGATTCAAGTGAGTGTCTTTTGATTGGGTGGTCAGCAAAGAAGGTGAGTTTTGATTTGAGAACTGAATGAAAAAAATTACCTAATCTTGGAAGTGGAGAAGAGAGCATTCTCAAAAGGAAACAGACAAGGCAGCTGATGTTGAAGAATACAGAAGGGACTGTTACAACGCAATATAGTTATCCTTCAGATCAGTGACAAAAGGAAAACCTGTCTCAACATTTAAGGACTCAAGGGTATATAACAGTTTCATATAATATGGTGAAAAAGTTACTTGAGGAACTATTTTACCCTATATAAATATATGCATAAAGGAGAAAAATAGTGGGGAGAATTAGAGCTGTTAGAGCTCAGAATCAAGTATAAGCTATTTTTATTAAAATGGCTGTGAAATCTAATACAAATATAAAAAATATTTCAGAAGAACTGCAAAGTATTTTATTTTATTTTATTTTATTTTATTTATTTATTTATTGGTTACATATCCCCCCCTTTCTGCTTGCTCTTGCTGTGTTTATTTCTCTGCGTTCTCCTGTATCTGCTTTGTCTCCCCCCGTTGCGACGATGCGCCAAGTCAGATCACCCCGCAGGCGGCTCTGCT